>JANRGV010000051.1:107444288-107469368 GCA_024734035.1 Alethe castanea
CATATTTCAACAGGCTTTCCAAATTAACTTAGTTTGAGCAACTGAAGCACTTTTAAATAATTAAAGCAATGCATTTTCATGCTCTGGGTCTTCTTGTTCCCTCCTGTGTACCTGATGGTTCTTCTAACTCTCAAAATTCAGAGTAATGTATCTGACCAAGGACAAGAACTAACAAGACTTTTAACACTGCAGAGCCAATGAAACTGTGAGGAAACAAATCAGCACCTATTCTTCTCTGTGGACACAGCCACCCATATCTGCTAACCTGCTGAGAGTAGAAATATTACTTTTGACATTGATGTCAAAACCATAGAGCTACCATTTGATGGTTGAGTGTTTCTAGCATTGTTTGCCATATAGAAGTGCTTGCTGTTCCAAAAATTGTAGAAATTGCTATATAAAAGTTTGCTTTATATAAAATAATACAGCCATGACACGGCTGAGTGAGGAATTTATGTGACTGTGGAAAGGGCTGGACAGCACAGACTTAAAACATGCAAGATCTGTGAGGAGACATCTCAACCCTCTCACAAAAGGCAGCAGATACCGAGGATTGCCTTAAGCCATGCCCAGTTAATTCTCTGCAAAGGAAGGAGTATTTTGCAGCTTAGGTCAAACTCTGCTCCTCAATAAACACTGAGTGTGTCCTTTCCTTTACACTTTGGGTCCTACTGACCCAAGAGCAGACTCTCAAGGAGTGGAGTGCTACCCACAATGGCTACAGACGGCAGGATCTCATTCTGTATTGACCCTGCAATTCTGCAGTTCCTGCTGTATCTGTGCCACACTAGCAGGAGGTCTGCTCTGATCTTTCTCTTCTTGTGAAATCATTATCCCAAGAAAAGCTAGCTAGTTATTAAATATTAAGTGAAATTAAATTCATACATGCAGTTGTTCTGACAACTCATTTTAGTGACAGCAGAATTTTGTTCCTGCTTTTCACATAAAAGTGTGAAGAGACTACAAGAGTGTTTTAGCACTGCACAAAAAAGCAAATATCATTTCTGTCTGTTCACCCATGACAGGAAGAGTTAACCGCAGGCACACTGCTCCAAATGCACCACATCACAAGCAGGAAGCCAGGTTCCAGCATCCTTTACACCATCACTGGATTCACCAGCACAGTTTCTCACCTCTGTGTGATGGTCCTGTGGCCTCTCCTCTTCCCAGTTTGTGTTTGTGACTCAAGTGGAACACACACATGCTACAAGCACCTGAAACAGCCCTGAGGAGCTCACTCATCACTCCCCTCCTACAGCATTTCTGAACTGGACAAAGTCTCATATGGACCTTGCCCATAATGGAAATCATATTTAAAACAGGCTTTTAATGATAAATCATTCGTGGGGGTGCTTGGAGGTCTTCCTAAGCCATCAACAAGCACAGGGGTGACAAAGGCACAGGGGAAGAGCAGCAGATGTCAGCAGGGAGTCAGTGTCACAAGTGGGACCATTGGTGGGTACCTGGCACAGGAAGTCCCTGCAGAACAGCCCTTGGCAGCTGGATGTGCTGAGTGTCCTACTGGAGGCCACCTTACAGAGATTCACTATTCAACACCTGTAGAAGCATTTGTTAAGTGACCCAGTTTCAGCTCAGAGGCATCAGCAGTGGCTGTCCCAAGATGCTGATGTGCCAGAAGGATGCCATCCACAGCCCCGTGCATCCCCAGTGCCACACAGAAAAAGACACAGAGAGTCCACTAAGGAGAGCAAGGCTGTGGACAGCACCTACAGCAGGCCCTGAGGAGGCTGCTGGTCAGGAGTTTCCTTCCTGGGCATCAGCTGCAGCTCAGCACATTGCCCCAGAACTCACTCAGACATGAGGTGCTCCAGCAGCCCTGTGATGCTGCTTCCCTCCAGAGCAGAAGCTCCAGCAGCTTGGTTTGCTGTGATGGTGAACCTTTTCTCTGAGCACAAATACTTCATCCCAGGAGGGGAACAGTCACAAACAGTTTGAAGGTGTTTTCACACCCTTTTGTGAGCTACACACAGTGACAAATTTTCTTTGAGCATCCCCTACGTCCCTACCAGGCTTACCACTGGTCTGGCCTGGAGACCAGCTGAGCATCTACTCTTCCTCAAATGCATTTTCATTGAAATACCTACTTTTGCTTTAGGATTGCTTTGAATGCTAATGTGTTCATCCTTATTTCTTCAGAACAAACTGTTCGTAATTTCACAGGTTTTGTTCTTTTCTGAGCATGCTATCTGCAAATGGATTAGCTTTACTTTCAGCCTCAAGTGCTTCTGTGCGGGCATTTCAAAGTGAAAGAACTTTGGAAAAACAATTTTCTGGAGTGCTTAAGAGAACAAAAAAAATCACATGAAGTGACTTTGAATTATTGCGCTGTATTAAATTACTTAAATGCTTAAAGCTGGGATTTTTTAAGGTTCTAACTGTTCTGAGAGACAAATATATAAAATAATGGTTCTTAATGCTTTCACTTGTTCTTTAGTCTCAAATCAAGTTCTCTAAATGCTTACAATGCTATGCTTTATTCATAAAAGGTGAAATTCATTCATTCTGCATAAATTCTTACTCATCAATCAGGGCAAAAAGTAGGAAATGGAGGGAAGATAAACGAAACTGTTCAAAATAAGCAGACTAGCAGAGTGATTCAGAGCATATAAAACTAAGCTCCTGTTCTGAATCATCCTCTAGAGAAGTCTCTCCTTCTCCAGTAAGTACAAGGGAGTTTAGGAGGCAAGTCTCCTTTGGCTGAAATAAGCCACTATGGATTAACCATTCCACTCAGACCATCATTTTCTTCACAGATCCATAATGTTCTGCTTTTGGATCCTCTCTTTACATAGCTTCATTGTGGGGTTAAGTCATCCCCCTTTAGAGGGAATTCTCATCTTCCTGAACGTTCATCCTTGAAAGATGGAAAATACAATCAGCAGGAAAAAAAAATACAAACAAAGGATAAAGTGAGAAGAGCTGAATAAACAATAAAAATATTAGTGCCAAAAGGATATTAGTCTTTGTTGTCTGGGGCAGCACAACACATAAGGTCTTTCCTTTGTTCCTATTGCAATAAGAAATGAAGAAAACCTGCTTGCAAATATTTATTCATATTTAAAATACATTAGTTGCCATATTTGCAGTCAGTATTTACTTGATCGTTTCAGCACCTACATTCCACCAAGCTGTATATTTAACAGTAAAACTCACAATTTGCACTGCTTGGTGTGCTACAAAAGCCATTCAATCAGAGAACAGAAATGATTTGACCGCAAATTTGCAACTGTAAATATTTATATCTAAGCGTTTGTAAATGATGTGCAGTACAAGAATAATTGCCAAATCAATTCAAAAGGCAAAACTGAATAAATTAATGCATCCATGAATTATTCATGAATTTTACCTTCTCACATTGCAAGTTTATTATTTCTCTATGTAACAGTAAGCAGCTAATATGTCTGAGTGTATTTAAAATATCGATTAGTCTTTTGGATACACTCTTCAGAGCTTTTAATCAACAAGATTTCAATAAATATTAAACTTTCATTTAGGGAAAATACAAGAAGTCTTGGTTCTAGGGATAATGCATGCTTATTTCAGAGCATGAGGAAAAAGTATTTGCAATTTACCCAAAATATCAAGAGAATTTTTCATAGCCATTTTAGCTCAGATGAATGTAATAATAAAATGCTCAAGAATTAATTGGCCAGGAATCTTGCAGATTTGATTGATCTTGGGAAGATCAATCCAAAAGACAGAGCTTGACTGTTCCAAACAGCTACAGGCTGTGGGGAGAAGCCTTAATTTTCTCTAAAGAAAATCTCACGATTCTGTTGCAAGGAAGAAAAACCCAAGACACACCTCTTATACCTTGGCAAGTCTGGGAAAACCTGTGAATGAAATCTCAGGAAATGAGAGCAGCTCCTGGAGGGTTTGCTGTTCCATTGTGAGGTGGGGCTCAAGGACAGAGGAGGGATGCTGGCCCCAGCTTGGCTCCCTTGCCCCAGAGCTGGGGTGGGTTTCACCCCACAGCCCCCACAGCACAGCCTTGGTGACAGCACAACATCTGTGCCCGTGGGCCCAGCACATCTCAGGAGCTGCCACTGCTGCTTCTGACCTTCCTTGGGGACTGTGCATCACATTTCTGACTTCAGGCAAGAGCTTGGAACAGCTGTGCTGCAGGTCTGTGTAACTTGTGCACTACTGGTAGGAAAAACAAGAGCAATAGTCTCTCTGGGAGGCATCTTCCTGGTTACTCAGGTACAAACACCATGAACAAGGTTTAGAGTGATGGGGATTGTCAGCCAAGTCAGTCAGAAATGCTTTTAAAGCTTTGGAGAGGCTGAGGCTGTTAATACAGGTTTTATATTAGACTGGTTTATCACAATTATTTCCACTTGTTTTCTTGCGTTTTGTTTAGCTTGTATGTGTTTGCATGAGAGGGGGAGAGAAGGAAAGAAAAAGGAAAACGTTGCCAGGTACGTTTGGCTACCGCTGCAGAGATGGTCCAGTCTCTGATCTTATCTTCAGAGGGAGATTGGACACTAGTTAACCCATGCAGAAAACTTCAAAAAGCAGATTGTTGATGACAGAGTCTGGTTTATGAGACCAGATAGTCCAACCTCACAGGTTACTCTACAGTAGGAGGAGGTGTGTACATCTGCTCTGCTTAGAAGTTCCAAGTACAGAGATATTTCCAGATAAGACCAACTTATCTCTGCAAACAAAGCAGCGAGCAGAGGCTGCAGCACAGAGGGGATCTGCAGACAGACAAGATGTAGTATCTTCTAGATTTTGGGAGCCCCATTCAGCTATCCTACTTCTCCATGCTTTGCTTCAGTGATGCAAAGGAAACATTTTTCAGTGTGCACTTACCTAAAAGCAGTTTGAAGTCATATAGCATTGTGCAAGAAATTAAGAAGCCACAGAAATTAAAGGTCACTTCAAGGCTGTCATCTAACCCAGCCCTTCTTTCATAACTCAGGAATAAATATTAATAGGTTACGTGTAAAAGAAGTTTGTGAAACTCCTAAAGGAAGAGGATAGAGTTGAGAGGGACCCCAGACTGCTCAGTTAGAACTCTTTCCACTCTTCCATCATACAGTCTGTTCTTCCTCCACTGAAAACCACTTGAAATTTCCTTTTGCTTTAAAGCTTTAAACCAAGCTCTGAGTAACTAAGATGGATAGCTAAGCTATTGTCAAATTTGTGCAATGATATATGATACAAAGGTAAGAAGCTTTTTCTGTTTAAGTGTGTATTGGCTAAATAGTTATGTAGAGATAAGGAAAGCACAGGGAAACAAAGGAAGATATCTGTATTTCTGTATTGCTTGTGCTAAGAAAAAAGAAAATCAGACTCTGTGTGCAAGATCATTTTTAGCTTGGTCCCCTTGCTTTTAATGAAATGCAGAATTCAGATTAATTCAATATAGGAATCACGTGCTCATCATCAATCCATGTCAGCCAAGTCATATGAATGGATGGAGCCACAAAATGTTACCTTAGCCTGGGTGGATTTCCTTAAACCCCTCCAGACAATGGGAGTCCCAGGAAGACTCCCTGGGATGTTCTCTGCAGCTCCTTGTCTCTCTCCATGGAACAATTCACTCTCACAAAGCAAGTCCAAGGAGAGGAGGCACCTCACACTGCATGTAGACTTTAAGAGCTGTTACACTGGGCCTGAATCAATTAATTCAAAACAAATTTGGAGCCATAAGCCAACCTTCCCAGTTGAATGCTTCACTTTACTAAGAGCTAGCTATAATGAATGAGTTAGCTTTGCAAAAATAAATGGAGAGCAGCTACACAGAGGATAAATGACCATCAGACCTAAACAAGGCATTTATCACAAAAGTACTGGTAAAGGACCTTTAAGACTACCAAGCTACTTAAAATTCAACTTCAGCCTAGGGTGATGTTCCCATTTTTTTCAATACCATGCTGCTGACTAAAACAGTGCTGTTCCAATCTCATCTCTAAGCCTTCCTCTCCCACACTGCTGCTTAGCAGACAGTATCCACCTGGCATTTGTACTCTCCTTCCTAAATGCCACAGCTGGTACACTGAACACCCTTTTGCTTATTCACTATTCATCTCTCTGACAAGTTCTCTATTCATCTGTCTGTCTGACCAAGTTCATTTTGAACTCTGATTGTGTCCTCCAGAATGTCTTGCAACTCCACCAACTGAAGTGTCGAATTTTAAAAGCATCTCTTCTATCAGTCAAATTGTTTGTAAAAAAGAGAGGTATTTTGCATCTTATTGTGCATCAGAAGTAGGACAAGATATATGAGAAACCTTCCATCTTGATAGCACTGAACTTGAGGATAATTTCCAGTCATTTGTGAAACTGGCTGACAGTGATTATCATTTTACATCCCCTTGAGCAAAATAAAAAAACATGGTCATATGGAGTGCAGACCAGTTTTTCATGGAGTCTGGAGACCATTCAGGGCAGGAATGTGAGGAATCCCCTGACTGAACTTGATTTGTGAATGTCTTTGAGTTTGCAAATCCCCATTTAAAAAATGGACCACATTCTGTCATCACTGGCTCAGGGAAGAGCTCTCTCATGGCAAGTGTGAGGAATGGCCAGAGCCAAATGTTTTGCACATTCTCTTGAGGAGGAAACAGAGAAAACCTTCAGCTGTTTCTTTAAAACTATAAAAGCCCTGCACAGTCACAGAAACAAGACTTCAGGTTACCTGTCACTCACTGGTAATGTATGTTAATGACAAACCATGTATGTAGCATCAGTGCAGACCCTTCACTGTTTTTTTCCAGACAAGAACATTTTATCCAGGTGACCTTGTCAGGGGGATTAATCACAGTGCAGGCTTCTCCCCCCTCATCTTCAGTGTATACAGCCAAGTGGGATGCCAGAACCCCAGAGAAGTATTTGGAAAGTGTGAATGTTTGTTAAACCTCTTTTAAGCTTCATTTTTGTTCAAGGGCAAATTACAGCACAGCGAATCTCTGGAGTACTTCCTCATTTTGATCAGCCTGAGCTTGGAAATACACAGTTTCTGGATACCTGCAGTTCCTGATGAATACCAGAAAGATTTTCAAGTTTCCTATCAGATATGTATTAATTTGATTCAGTCTAAGTTTGGGGAAAAGTCTCTAGACAGAGGAGCTGTAGCAGTCACACACTGACTTTCCCACTGGCATGTCCCACACTCTGGGCTAACCCAGGTTCCTGCTGGTCCCATTGGCATAATGCTCCATGTCATCCCTCGTGTGGCGTGGACAACCAAAGATTTCCCACTCCACAGCTGTCAAAACTGAGAATATTTCTCACTTACTTTCCAAGGTACTTCTTCTGCACACCCTGCTGTACCTCCTGCCTTCCTTGCTCTTTCCCTCTGAAACATGCACATGGGGACACACTTCCTTTATAATCTCTCTTCTTCCTATAGTCACATCTTTTAACTTAATATTTAGGGGTTTTTACCCAAAAATTTCCAGAAAAGATAGGATGATAGACAAACCCTAACTATCTTTCCAAGAGCAAATTGCTGTAAGAGAGATTATCTGCTGCAGAAAGTGTTCCTCTGATTTATCACCCCACTCCCTCATTCCTATTTCTCACTCCTACTACTGAGGTAATCCCTACAAAGAAAGAGCTTGACCTTTATATTTCCCAATAAAGGATGTAGAAAGCTTTAGTGCAATTTCATCAGATTTTCTTCAAATAGATTATCCTATCCCTACAGACACAACACAAGATCCCAAACCACCATGAAAGGTTTTGCTGCTGGAGGTAGATTGCTACTGAATAATGGGTGCTTGCACATAGATAAATGAGCCAAAGTTGAGATTGTTTGATTAACCATTAATTTTCAGAGTCACTGGAAAACAGTTTCAAAATCACTAAGAATCACAACACTGATTTGAAAAGGAATCAGAGCAGAAGTCTTGCTATCACCATGGATACAACAGATGGGGACTCAGCATTTAAGCAAAAATCCTAGAACTTCATATTTATACTTTTGGGCAAAGTAGATAACTTAATATTAATATTTAGAATATGTCCTGCTTATAAATAAAACGGTAATCAACATACAAAGTAATTCTTGATTTGTCTTTTGTTGGAGTACAAGCATTCATCATTAGTTACTTCATTTTTTTGCTTGTGTACTCCCTGTGACATCAACACAATGCAGCTCAACAGTGAGGTAAGCTGATAGTGGTGTTTCAAATACAAGATAACCATGTGATACTTTAAATTATTTGAGAACAACTGTAATTTTCCTGTATTCCCATCAAGCCTGAATCAGCCAAATCAACACTCTGATTTAACACAAACATTATTATTTTTTAACTTTGTTAGGATCCAGATTATAAAAATATTCAGGCACTTTACTCACAGAGGTGTTGGTGAGCTTTAGGTATTTGAATGCCTTCATTAATGGGGATCCCTGACCTTGGTTTACTGTCAGTGATGGATCAAAACCAGTGGAATGCTGATGGGTATTTGGTCTTGTTCCAGCCCCAGCACTCCTCATGACACTATTATCATTTTTCCTTCCCTGACACCTCCAGAGCTGGTGGAAGATCTCAGCTGTAAGAGCCAGTGCAGCTACAGACACACAGTGCTAATTGCAGACAGCAGGCACAGCTGGAGGAGGTAGGAATTATTTTTTCTGGTGCTTTCATGCAAAATTTATTGAAAATAGCATAAAATGCCCCACTGCATCAGACTGAACTAAATATTCATCAGCCCAGAGTTCTGTTTTGGACAGTGACCACACAGCCAGAGAAAGGTGTAAGGACAAGGTGAAGATGCCAGGGACTTAATTCAACATGCTTGCCCACTTTCTAGTGATTTCTTAAACTTGAAACAGCTTTTGCTGATACTTCTTGACAGGAATTTCTGTATCTCTAAGTGCCTTCCAAGCATTGAATTAACATTGTGTCCTGTGACAGGGAATTTCACGCTTCATCATGACATGGAATTCAAATCCTTATGAAAATATTTGGCTGAAATGATGTTTCTACTTTCCTCAGGTTGATGGATGCTTCTACTTTCCTCTCAATTCCAACATCATTTTTCATAACCGGATGTAAATAGGAATGTTTAGCAATTGCACATCACAAACATATAGACTTCATAGAGACAGAGGATGGTTTGGCTTGGTTGGGTTTTCAAGATCATCCAATCCAACCCCCTTTCAATCCTCTTTCCAATGCCTTTCAAATTAGCACCTGAAGTCAAGGGCTAAGCCCATCTGCCCAGATGTGTTCAGGCAATTGCAAGCAATTCTAGCCCAGAAGCCGTGGTAGCTACATTCGTTCAGCACAGTGTTGCAGATAAAAAGTCCTTTTCTGCCTCCTTTTCTCCCCGTAAAATTTCACCTGGGACCCAAAAATAACCTTCCGGATAACAGAAATTGGTACATTGCCACAAAACATTTCCACTTCAGCAAGCTAGCACTTCTGGCAAAAAACAGCCCCAAACCTATTTAGTGAGGAATTTCGAAGAAGCTGTAATGAATTACTTAACTGGGCTCCCCAGGCCTTGCTCGTGGTTTAGTAAATGTGCTGATCTCTGCCTGATGGCATTTGGCTTAGTTTTTGTATCCCTGAAAAATAAACAGAAGGTTTGCCAGTGGCTTTGGTGAGAACAGATTGAGGCTATAAAGAAATCAAGACAATTTCCTTCTGGAAACCGGTAGCTTTCTGTTAATAGAGGAATCCAGAGGAAGAGGAAGCAGCATGACCTGTGGAAAGATTTCATTATCTCAAAGCATCCAGCCTTTTGAAAAGGAGGACCTGTGATTAAAATGCAGACATTGAAAAGAAAATATCTCAGAGTGTGCATAGTAGCAGCCCTGGAAGCAGCTTCTGTGGCCAGGAGAGGAAGGCAGGGAAATGGCAACGGGCACTGAGCCACAAAAGTCCTCTCACAGGTGGAAAGTGAGGGTTGAGCTGTGCACTCTGCCTGGTGTCCAGCAGGATCTGTGTCCAGCACCAGCTTGGCTCACACACACACTGGCTGGTGTGCATTTTCTAGGGACAATCTGATGAGGATATGAGAAAATAAGGATATTTTTTCTAAGGTCCTCTGCATCCATTTTCAATGAAAAAAGGAAGCAAGAAAACCTGCAGCTGCTGAATGTTGGATGTATCAAATCCAGGACCGATGGTGCAGGTTTTTGCAACTTCTTTCTAGCCTCACTTTGCACTAAAAATACACTATGCCATTTCCTAAAAGGTTTCAAGAATGCTTCTAGTGCACCAGGAAGCGAATAATTCTCTTTATCCTGACCAAAAAAAGTCTCAGTTCCTTATTAACCTTTTTAAAGGATGTGATCTCCTGTAGTTCTGCAGAAGAGATGTTGCCTAGCTGGGGTGTTCTTGTTTCCTGTTATTTCATAGCTCTACGGGGAAATAAATGGGGTTTCAAAGAAAAAGAAAGGAAGTGAAAATGGCAAGGGAACAACAGAAGCATCTCTATTATTTTTCTACAGCAGGTTATCTCTAGATTGCTGTGCCATTGCCTCAGGTTTAAAGAAACCTGAGGGGAAATCAAGCAATTCACACACAGTCCCAACTGCTGCATGAGATTGTGTCTGCATCAGATGGTATTTAAAGCCCATTACAGACTGAGTGTGATCACACATGCTCAGGCATCCATATCGTTTTTGCAGCAACATGGGAGGGACCATGAGCCCACAGATGTACTCAGAGCAGGAGAACAGCAAGGTGACCTCACTCCAGCTGGCCCTCACCACAGGGCAGAGCTGCACAGAGGGAACAGATCCTTCTCCAAACAGATCCTTCACCACCTCAACACTTCACGACCCCTGAGAAGAGCTCTGGCCTGTCAAGTCCTCCTGTTCAGCCCATGGACTGCACATAAACCAGGTAGATGCTGTGATTCAGTTACTTCTGGTATTCTCCTCAGTCTGTCCTCTTCCACAAATGCACCTCCACCACCTACTGAGACCCCCTTATTCATCTGCAATGGAGTCTCAGCTCATCTTCAGGACCTCTCTTTCCCTCCCAGGGACATTTTACTGGCAGTCTACCACACCTCTGAGCCCCAGGAGACACAACCATGACCGGCAGAGATGGCTTTCCCATTCCACTACCAACCTCATCCTCAAGCTATTCACTCAGCCCCTACAGCTCAGCCACTTGGGTTCGTCCCTCCAGCACCCAAAGCAGTTCCCTAAGCCAGTCTAGGAGTGATTTGTAGGAAGAAGTCACTCCTGATTGACACACAAGCAGGTGTTGAACTGTGAGTTGTTTCCCAAGCCCATTGCTGGCTGTAAACTGCTGCATGAAGGGAGGGAAGTGACAGAGGCCAGGCAGCCTGACCCTCATCTGAGCTGCACCACCAGACAATTAGCCAGTGTGTCACACATCTCTAATCTGCACACAAAGCCATTTTACCTAATAACTTCCTGTGTGAAGCAAATGGACCAAATAATTAAAGCACCGTGAGCAATCTTGCTATTGATGCGATTTTTCAGCATTTTTTTTCACACGCTCATCAAATATTAGTAAACGGTATTCTAGCAATAAAAAAAACCAAAAAAAAACAAACAACGAATTTCCAAAAGGTAAGTGGATGTGCTGTTTCCAAAAAGTGCTTTCCCACCCTCTTTCAGCCTTTAGAAACCAGAGTGCATGGAGGATGCTCATGGACACCCAGCAGAGCTGCCCCTTGCCTGTAGCTCCCACCCAGGGCAGGCTGAGGGGACATGCAGCAACTGGAGCAAGGAGCTGGTGAAGAAATCACAACAAAACCCAACCCAAACACTTCAAGCTGTACTTTTTTATGGCTGTATTCTTCCTCTCTAGCTCCACTATTCTAGTCTCTTACAACAGGACATTGTCTTAGATTATGAATACATGTTTACAATACACGGTCAAAGTAGCAGTGAATAATGTTTGATTTTCTCTCTAGCCAATGGGCATGTGCTGCCTAGGAAGTGATCAATAAAGTGATAAAGTTCAATCAGAGTCATATTGTATATTATGAGAAGAGTCACATATCAAAGCTGTGTTCTGAGGTTTCCAATTTGAGCTATATCTTTGATTGTATATCTTTCTTGATCTTGAAAGGACTCCGAAAAAGCCTAAATCTTACCAAGCTGTTCACTTGCTTGACATCCTATGGCTTGCTGTGGTTTTCGTATAAATAAAAACATAAAACCTTTGTAAAAGACCAGAGATGTTGTCCTGTAAAAACATGCAGAGCATGTGGAGCCACACTCCAGAAACAATGACAACATTTTTCAAAATGGAACTCCAGAGGGTTTTGTTGACTAAACACACACATATAAAGCTGAATAATTTTAGTACATTTTAAATACTTAAAATATATTAAAATTTAAAAAAAAATAGAAAAAAAGACAGAAGCAACAAAACACCTAATCCTTTGCATATACTTTTAATGAAACCAGTATCTCATCCTGGTTGTGTTCTTATGTTGTTTTTGAAAAATGGAAATAATTCCTGCTAACGGGCACAACTGAAAATTAACTGTTCGAGTTCAAATGTTTTCTAAGTGTGCCAAGAACAGATCATAAAACGGGGAAAAAAAAGAAAGAGCACTAATTACTTTATTTGTCTCCTGACACTAAACTAACAAGTAAAAGCCTTTAAAGAACACCGGTCAGAAATACTGATATCAAAGGAAAGGACTGCTGATAATCCTGGATTCATTCGCAATGATTTATTCCATATTTTATTGCACAATTTATAAAAGAGAATTGCAGCAATCGGAGCCCTTGCATTGCTACAAGAGATTAAAAGATTTCCTTATCAGACAACTCAGAATTGTGATGATTCACACCTTCATTATTTCTTGAAACACTCCAGCTTCCTCCAGAAGGTACAGCAAAGGTTTTGCATGACTACATCCCTTAAACCAAACAGTGCTCCTGTCGTTTTCCCACGGTGCTCAGAACAAGCTAGGGGTGAAAGAGTAACCCTTTTAAGCCAGTTAAACAACCGTCATTATTTTAGAATAAATGAAGAGGGGCCGAGTTATTTACGACTCTGCGCTCATGTTTTATGCATGCCTTACCTCGGAGATATTTGATAGCCCCCCCACAACACTTGGTTGGCTCTAATCTTCAACAAGTGTTTGCCAAGAAGGACACATTGGCCTATTCACATTGAGAAAGGTGAGATTTGGAGGCACAGTAGTCACAGGACAAATGGGAAGACACTGGAAAATTATTTTTGCTCCCAGGGTTTCCACACAAGCATGAAACATGGGTCAGGGAGAGTCTTTCCAGTTAAAAGTGAGTGCCAGTACTTCTCACTGCCAGGTTAAATCAAGGATACACCCAGCCTTGCTGTGCAGGGAGGGGAGCCTGAAGGAGAATGAGCTACTTGCAAGGAATTTCTTGAAATCGGCAAAGAGGAGCCATCATATCCACCCACAGAGAGTTTTGTGGGATTCCCCAGCCAACCATTAGCACAGACCAGACTGGCCTTCAGGGTCTGCAAAAAAATGGAAAGTCAGACCCAGAGAGTCAGCACCTGGAACTGTGAGGGGATGGTCCAGGGGAGACCTTTCTGCTTTGCAAGCAGTTCTCTGGAGAACAAGAGACCTGAGCAGCTGTGCTTGAGAACCAGCTGTACTCAAATGTCTTGTTCTTCACAATTGCTCCACAGCATCCTCATGTGAAATTGTATTTTGGTTGTGTAGCAGGTAGATACCTTCTCCAGATGTGGCTTTTACCAGGAACATCAGTCCTGCCTGGGTAAAACGAGGGGAGGCCACCCATTGCCTTGCAAAGAATGATGAGGGGCTGTGTTGCAAGTCCTGAATTCAGGGCTGTGTGTTTTAACCCCATATTTCCCCCATTGTTAACCTCAAATATGCCCCCAAAGAAGTCAAGGAGCACCTCTTTTCTTTTGTGATCTCTCCCACTAAGCAATACTGGGAAGAGTTAAAGTTGGACAGTGGCAGTCACACTGGAGATGATGCCCCGAGCCAGGGCTGACATGTTTTCTCCTGCACACAGTCCTGCAGCAGGAGGGGTGAAAGGTCTCCCTATGCCCTATAACACACATACATGCTCTGCTCAGGAGGCTGCAGCTCTGTTTTGAACACAAAATGTGCCCAACTACACATAAATTGGTGTCCACTGGTATTTCTATTGTAATCTCATTGATTTGTGTGGCTTATGGAGACTTATGAAATGAAGCAAAACAAAAACACACCTCTGTATCACCTTCTACCCTGAGAACCCAAAAAAAGGCCCTTCAGTGACTTTCCAAACTGCATTTAAAGTTTCTTTTTAACTGAGAGTTTCATGGGTGAGATATTTAATAGAATGTGACCCCCTTAGCTCATTTAGCTTTGCAGACAGTGCATTGTGTTTGAGTCTCTCATCCATTCATGCACTTGTATTACCTCATAAAGGTATTTTTTAGAAATAAAACATGAATAGGGAGATTTTTTTTTTCAACCTTAGTGATTAGCTGGAGATTAGAATTCAATTGAACAGCTTAGTTAAATATGGGTTTGTGTGTGTTGATATGGCTCCCCATTGTCACTGCAGGTATGAGAAGTTTGGCAGTTTCCCAGCTTGGCTCTCCAGTGGGGGTTCACAGCAAAAAAGCAAAAAGCAGTGTCCCACCTTTCAGTAAAATAAAATTGAATACTTCTCAGAAAATGCTTATTGAAATCTTGCCAGTTTTAAGAGAGAGACATTTGCATGTAACTTATTGTTTGTTCCAAAGTTTACCTTTCTTCTTTTTTTTTTTTTTGACAGAAATGTCTGGTTTTACTTGATTATATATATACATATATAGTTGGGGTTTGTTCCCCCTTCAAGCTAGCTCTGAGGAAACAATATTAGAAGAAGAAATAATTAGGGAAGCCAACAGTCAGCTGCTTTCTCCGAAGAATATTGGGCAGATGACAAACCCACTACAACATTTGGCACACTATTTATGGACAGGAAATTTTAACAGAGAAATGAGAAATGACACTCTGCAAATCATGCTGAAACTCTATGAAAGTTTTTTCCTGCTAAAACTGAAGGACCATAATGATAGACAGACAAAAAATGAACTTCTGTGCTTTCTCCTTGTCATGATGGTAACTCATAGTTTTCTTAGTGTGAGATATCTCTTTATCTGAGCAGTGACAACATTTATAAATGGTACTCCAAATGAGAAAGATCTTTAGAATAATCTTTTCCAGGTTAGCCTATCATTACCAATAAAATCCCTCTGATTTGAACAAAACATGTAATTTAAGAGGGTTTTTTCCTCTACTGGTGTGACTCCTTTGCTCTTTTAACTCTCAAAACCACAAAAAATGCTCTCAGAAATATTCCCAGCTGCTCAGGTCATGCTCAGCTGTGCTGATACCAGTTTACAGCCAACACATTTAGCACATTAAGCCTTGATTACATGGCAAAATTGGAGTCAAAGAAACATCTCCTCATGCATTAGGGAACTGCACAGCTACAGTAAGTCCTGAGGCATGACAGTGGAAGATCCACTTGCTAAATACACAAAGTAGAGGCAAAAACCCCCCAAACCTGTCTCAGTGTCCCCCATGGAGCAGCCAGCACATGGTGCAGATGGGCAGCAGGGTGGTGCAGTCACTGCAGCTGAGAAATGGCCCTGTGGCATTTCTCCATCCTCTGCCACCACTCTTCTCTGCCCCTGGAATCTGACCTTGAGCTCATGAAAGCAGGAGCAGAAAAGACAGGAAAGACATCTCCATTTCATTAATCCCAGGCCAGACTGAAGGCATGTGATGAAGGAAAAGCAGATGCACCTACAGAGTGCACAGCAAAGCCCTGTTTCCCAAAGACAGGGATCACAGCTGGTGTCCTGTTACAAACCCTGCACCAAGACATCCTTCCTGCCAACATCTAAGCCATGGCAAGGAAGAGCAATGATGCAGGTTCAGCTCTGTGTGCTGCCAGAAACCTGACTTCACACTCTTGTCTCCTCCATGACCTGACTAACCTAGCAAGTGACAGCCTTGTTATAAATATCCAAGAATCATGAGGTGGTCACTTTCCCACTGTCACAGCTAATTAACTTCTAGGAATAACTATGGGAACTATTTCATTTTGCCATCCCAAACATGAGCCTGGAGTGAATGTGTGTATCTGAGTGAATTGGCTGAGAAAAAACACCTCTCTGTTAAACATCAGGGCAGGTATGAAATACTGTGGGTGTGTGCCACGTATTCAAGGCTCTGTAATTTGCTAAAAGCAGCACCAAGATTTACAGCACAATTTTCAATCACTTCCATCACCATTTTCAATCTCTTGCACATGGCAGTTCTTGTGGACAGAGGAGATACCAAAGAGTTCATCTGTGTACAAAAAGCTACTGCATTCCTAAAAAACAAAACAAAAAAGTATATAAACTGTCATTTCAGTTTAGAAAAATCTAGGCATAACCTCATAATTAGGAACAGCTAAATTGCCTACTCTTTAGTCAACGGCACAAGGAGAAATTTATTTTGTTTAATAAACTGTTCTTAATGATTACTGTTTGTTTGCTTCCTAAATCTCAGAGTAATCACGTACTGCAAGTGGAAAACCCTGCTGAGGAGGTTTGTCTCCCGAGCTTAAATGACAAAAAAATCTCTTCACTTTTCCAGTTTGAGGGAAGTTTTTCTCCTTAGCCCTTCACCATTGATCTGTGAGCCTCCTGCCAGCTCCTGGTCAAAAAGGGGACCTTGACTTATGGGTGTGGAGGGCTGCCAAGAACATGAAACCAGCACCTATATCTCGGGACACAAGAAAGCTGTAAACTGGCTGGATATAGAGCAGCAATTGTTTTATAATAATTGTCCACCATACCTGCATCCTGTTCCTGTTCCAGGAGTTTACAATGGATCAATGTACCCAAAGTGTTTATACCTAGATGAACCTGGGGCAACCCAGTTCAAAAGGCTTTTCTTTCCCTCATCTGGAATGGCCCCAAAAATTGGAATTTGTTCTCTCTTCGAAGAGGGATTAAAAAAAAAAAAAGCAAGCATCTTTTTCCCATTCTGCCCACAGGCTGGAGCATAGAAAGGACAGCACAGGTATGAGGAGGGAGGTCACATCATTCATGATTTCATTTTTGCAGAAGATTTTGGAGCTGCAGCGTGCCTTTCCAGACAGCTTTCAGGAACTGCCAGCTGGAATGCCAATGCAGAGAAGCCATGCTTTGCACAGAGACATATGTGCTCTCACACACATACATAAAGCCTCTGAACTCACTGCAGGAAAGGTTTTACCCCAACATCAGGATAAGTAAAGTGTGGAAATTACCTTAATGCAAAGTCCATGTGAAGATCAGCCCCTTCGATTTTATGATGGTAGCAAGGTGGTGACACTCACAGCTGGGACAAATGCTATTGCTTCCACCTCAGTATCTGGTGGCAAAAGCTATTTTAAATTCATAGACAGAAAAAAATGACAGAGCTGAGAGGTTGAAGTTAGAGTGAGCCAAGAGTAGGAAGTGCTGCACATTGTATCCTAGAAACAGCTTTTGGTTCCTCGGTCCTTTTCAGTTATTCATTGTAGAAGGGAGGTTGGAAGAAGTGGTGCAGATAAAGTAGTTATCAGCTGAATTTTTGCCAAGTGGTCATTAATCCCTAAAATTTCAATCTTATTTCCATTAAAATTTAACAGCAGAGACATGCCCTGGACTACAGAAACACAGCTGAGTTTGAGCTTCAGGAATGTGTTTATGTGTACATGGGTGGGAAAAAACAATAGCTGGATGGAGCAGCCTGAGACATTCCCTCACCTACAGTGCAAAAGGATGAAATTATATCTTTTGCTTTTTGTCTGTAGTTTATACCAAGAAAAAACACATGTGAAAGACTGCACACATTATGATTCAGGAAGCATCTCTTTGCCCAGATGAAGATGAGGATGGTTTTCTCCACAGAAAAAAAAAAAAAGGAATTTTTTCCTCCTCATGAAAGAGAATCTCTTAATGATTTTATGGTCTTATGAGAAAGAGTGCTTTGCCTTTGAGAGTCAAACAAAGCTGAGTGAGAATCCAGAAGATTTAAAAGTAACCTTGAAATGATATGCAGATGCTGGTTAAGATGTAGACATGCCTGAAAAAATATCCAGCCCTTCCTTATAAATCCTCTACCTTCCAAAACATATATCAAGCTAAAAATGGAGCAGAAGTTCTGCATATCCTTAGTAAAATCTAAAGTGACAAGGAATTCACCTGTTTTCTCTCCCCTTTGGAACCAAGTCAAGATTGCCTTGGTGAGAGGAGCTAGCATGTTTTGCAAGTTTATATCATATCCAGTGGGGAGCCAGTGATTAAAAAGGCATCATTCTTTTGGGGTTTAGCTTTATCCAAGGCTGAACCTTCAAATAGAGATTCCAGTATGTAGGAGGGGAGGAAAATCTAATTGAGGAAAAAGAGAAGAATGTAGCTTGCAAATTCAGAACTATTCCATCAAAGATAACTAGATCATCTTTTTCATAGCAGGAATTAGAAGTGACAGATGGCCTTGCTGCTGAACCAAAGGTGTAGAAGTCCTGAGATTCAATCTGTATTTCTGGCTCTGAAGCAGATTTCCTGTGCAAGATAGGCTAAAAAAGCAGCATTTTAGTAATGGCCAGCTTCTGCAGAGTTCATCTGAAACAGATAAACCTTGATTTTTAGAAGAGTGGTCTGCAAGCCCCAGTTTACTTTCAGTGGGAGGGACAATGTAAAGGGACTGTGGAAAAGACAGTTTCTTTCTCACAGATTGGATTTAAAAAGCTGAAAATTTTAAAATGCAAAAGCAGTGCCAAATCTTGAAAACTCTGACCAACAGTGGTTCTGAGTGGTGGGTTTACATCTGTGAAATAGAGACATTTATCCCCTTTCAAAATTCCTGTGCATCCACAGGAAAATATGACCTCAGACAAGAGAAACAGAGCAGGGGTAACACCAATGACAATACCTACAGGTAAGGCACCTTTTACATTTTCAATTACATAAGACTGCCTTCAATTAAACCTCATCAACTTTGTTCACATGAACTGAAACTGCCTATTATGGTGCTGAATTGCATTAAGCGTTGAATTTGAATTTTATTTCTGTATGCAGATATATTTTTAGTTGGCTTATGCTTTTCACTCGTTTCTGAAAATGGTAAATTGACTTCACTTTTCCTCTAACATTAAAATAAATGCCACCCTAAAACTAGAAATCTCCAGCAACTCCGTGCTTTTGACTAGAAATTAAAGTTTAGCAAAAATGTGGATTAAAACAGCGCTGATATTTGCAGCCTCTGTGCAAATCTGCTCAGGTTGTGCTGTACAAGACTCAGAGGTCCCAAAATACTCACACACACTCACAGCTGACGGGGCTGAGCAGGACATCCCTGCCCTGACATCTTCCAGCAAGCTGAGGATGCTGCAGCACAGAGCAGAGGAGGTGAAAGTGATTTCTGGTGCACTTTGGTTGCTCCCATCCCTGAGGGGGAGGAGAACTCCAGCTGGCATGGGAAAGGAGCTCAGGAGAGGATGAGGAAGAAGGGGCTGAAGGGGAGCAGCTCAAACTGCAGAGCAGAGGAAGAGAAACCTTCAACAAGGACAAAAGGTCTGTACAGAGAAGGCAGCAACTGGTACAAGAAAAGGTGCAAAAAGAGTCAGCTGAGGAAAGGTGGCACTGGGGAGAAAGTAAAAAACTAAACTGAAACCTGCACTTCTCCATCACCATCGTGAATCACAAAAAAACCCCCATGGGCTTCTCCATCGAGTTCCCAAATAACCTCCTGGCTGATCAGCCTGTTACCCTAATTGGTAAAGATCTCTACTTGGCATCGAAATTCTAAAACTCTTAAGGGAGCACAAAGGCATAAATTTAGCTCCAGATGATGGATTGAGTTTTATCATTTTGTTGCATTTTAAAACTGAGCATTTTGGGGGAAAAGAAAAGTTGTGAAATCAAATTCTGTAAGAATTGAGTCTATGCTAGGATTAGAGGTTCTTGTGCAGATTTAATCTGACATATCAAATGTGTATTTTGACACTTTCTTCATTCTTTAGGTATCTGAAAATTACATGATCTCACATTATCATTTATACTGAAATTTTTTCTTTCCAAGTTCATGTTTTTTCTGTATTTTGTAGTGTGAAGACTTTGCACAAATGGCATGTAAAATTCCTAGGACATATTTGGTGAAAATTAGCTTCTACTGCTGGATTCCTTTTCTTCCACCTTCAAAAAACTTCCATGCACCTTCATATGTTTGCTGAATTCCAAAGCAAAAAAGAAAAACACAGAACAAAACTTCCCTTTTTTTTTTTTTTTGTAGCAATTAAAAAAATATCTTTTTATCTGTGCAATTATTTGGAAACAATGGTCTTTGTAAAACAAGTCAAAAATTACACGATAAATGAATGGAAAATAAAAGTACAGTCTCCTGCCTCATGATACTTTGCTATATTGTCAGGGAGAAGCTGAGCATTTGCTGCCCTCAAGTGGTGTCCTATTTCTCTTTTTCTACAAGCATTCACAATGATGCTTCATCCTTTTTATAGCTTAAGTTCAGAGCTGGGGGCTTTTCTGAAAGAAAATTGAAAGCTTGGAGCAAACAAAATCCAGCTTTGATTCACAAAACATGTGGTTTAAAATGTATATATATATTTTTTCTCTTTAAATATTAGAGAAATCTTTGGCCTTATTTTGGATATGCTTCATCTCTGCTCTACTGCATTGTAGAAAAGGATGCTGACATACACAGCCTCACAAAGTGTGGACTCCAAAAGTCTGAATGTTGTTGATTATTCTTTTGTGGCTTTGAGTTTTGGGCTATGCAAAACAAACTGAAAAATACAGTCTGAGAAAAATTCTATTGCTTTAAAAGGCAATTGTAATGGGAAAAAATTGAGTTTGTCATATCTTTATTGAAGATCGTGTTGAATTACCGACAATGGGCTAAAAATGAGTCAGGGAAAATGGGATTCCTATCACACTTCAGAAGTGGATTATAACTGACTCAGGAGCTAATTCAGCTGCAGCTCAAAGACAGCTGGGTCAGATTCTAACTCAGCCAAAATGAGCAATAAGAATTGTCTCTTCACACTGCATAACAAGAGAAAATACACTCTTTCCAAATATACTCCAAACAGAAACCTTCTGTAACAACACACAAGCCTTGTTGCAATCTTCACCTACATTTCCAAACCAGCACCAATTCCTATTGACTGTGGGGAGTTCAAGAGTCCCCTGGGCTGGAGCTTGTTTTATTCACACTCTGAATGCAGGAGCATCAAGGAAGGGCAGAACTGCCCTGTTCCTCAGGCTATAAATGTGTGTCATCAGAGCACTCAGGGCCATGCGTGCCAGGTCCCAGGGTGGTGTTTCAGACAGGCACAAAGCAAACAGATGGTGCCTCAAGGATCATACACACTCTGGGTTACAAGGAAATGCCACAATCAAACATAATGCAAAACTGGGGAATAGGACTGGGACAAAAGGAGCGAGGAGAGCAAGTTCCACATGGTTCCCCATGTCTTTATGCAATAAAAAACATCTGCATATTAACATGAAATAACAGCTCTGGATGCATTTATATTTTCCTCCCTCTCCAGTTTTGTCCTAATGTCCTAGTCCCCCTGACATATGTTGCAATCCTATTGTGAAACCAGTAATTTTCTGAAATGTCTGAAAAATAGCAGGTGGGCATGACTCGAAAGAGCTGAACACCATCATTTGGGACAGATTCTAAAGGAGATGTGTATTGCACACACTAAAGAGGGGGGAAAGGAAGAGAAAGGGAAAAAAGGACAGTAAACAAAGCAGACTTTTCCATTTCCTTCCAAGACCATACATACCCTGAACTAGGAAAGCTGCATCCTCTTGGAGTGCCACCTGGACAAGCCTTGCTCCTGCCCCTCAGTGCTGCTGGGAGCCTGGCTGGTGCCAAGGCAATGCCAGGGAGGTGTCTCTGCTGCTTTGGGGAGCCAGCAGGAGCAGCAGAGCCTGGCACAGCCAGCACAACACACCAAGCTAAACGTCTTGTTAATGTGAGGCTGCTGCTGGTGCTGCAAGCTGAGAGCCTCAGCTGCCCCCTCACCTGAATTACCCCTCAAAGCCCAGATTTCACCCTGGTGGTTGGGCTTGTCTGCTTTGTACAGAGCTTCCTTTCCTCTGAGTGTGTGAAACCATGCCATCTTCCGTACTTGTTCCCTAATCCATGCAGGAGCACACATCCAGTCTCAGAACACGCTTGTCGTCACAGCTGACAAAGCCAAACATCACAGCAAATACACTTTGGGTTTGTTTGGCAATTTTAGCAACTGCTTCTCTTATATTTCTTTAAAGGGGCTGTAATGAAGCCTAGGCTTTCGTTAGTACCAGGAAAAGAAGCTGCAGAGATCTCCTACTTCCCCTGCCTGGGTACCATCTCCCAAAGACTTTGTTTGTCTGGGGAAAAGTGTAGCACAACAGAGCTGACATAGAAAAGCCCACCATGATATGTGATGGGAAAACTTTGGGGAATTTCATGAAGCAGCCAAGTGGGAAAGCTGAAGGTTTGAACAGAATGCCTGTAACTCCAGTCATTTTGTGAAAACATCCAAGCATTTATTCTAAACAAAAGCAGACACTTACTCTAGACTGATAAATACTCCACCTTTAAACTCCAATACTATATGTTCCTATGACAGATTTTAAGATTATATAACTTGCCAAGTAACATATACCTTGTCTTCATCACACCACACCTGGTTTTCTGTACTAGCAGATGACATGCAAATATCAAAACATATGTATCAAGAGAAGAATCTAAAAAGCCACCAGTGGAAAGATCAGCATAGTTGAGTTCATGAGCTGGAAACAAGAAAATCTATCTCCAGAGCTGTTTTCTTGCAAAAAAGCCCTCAGGATTCACAATCTGTAAGGACAGTGCTCTTTGAGATGTCTGTATCACCCTACTCTATCTGAACAAAAAAAAAAAAAATCTACATTTTAAGAGAGGATTAACCAGAGAGTGGTTTGTTTTGCTTTTGTTACTTGAAAGGTAATTGTAAGTGAAATACAGAATTGTGGATGAAGGAGAAAATAGGGATTTCCTTCTGGTGTTATCAGTCTTAGGCACAGGACAAGAAACAGAATACACAGAGAAAACTTAAACTTCTAGAGAGGAACATTTCTCCTCCTAAATCCTCCAGTTCCTGATTCAGGCATTGTCAATGCTGCTATCCGGAAATTCTTCACACTGCATTGCATGGCACTCCCTGTTTTGTAGTCCTGGTTTTGCCATCCTCCCACCATTTATTCATTCCTATGTTGTTTCAGCCCTTCTTCTCTTATAGCAAGGAAGGAGCTGCAGAAAACAGTAAGGAAGGACTCTTTAAAACACCAGGACTCTTTAATTTTTTTCCTGATATATTGTAAAAATGAAAAACCCTAAATGGAATAGTCTGATGGAAGAGGCCAAGAAACCAGCTTGTGTTTGTGCTTTAATGGAGAGGAGCAGAACCTGCAGCATCTCTTCAGATAATGTCTCTGATAAGGAGTGAATATAGTTTCAGAGACTCTGGCTCTTTTGTTATTCCCTAATAAATGTATGAGAGGCAGAACACACACCAGAACAGAATTTATGACTGAACAGGCAAAAAAAGCAGCATTTACATATCTGAATCTACAAATCTGGTCAAGCACTGGAGCAAGAGTAACAACAATTAAGCCAATAAACAAACCTATTCAAAGGGTGCAGGACAGAGGAAAGAAAGGTGGAGCTTTCACCACTTTTTGGGAAGAAAGGACATAGAATACACACACTCTTGCCAGGAGTTAACACAAGGCCAGCTATGAACTGCTCTGACTCTTGTGGCAGAACAGAGACCTTGGACTATAAGTTAAGCAGCAAAATATGAGCTGCATGCTCATATTATAGACTCAAGAACTCACACATCAACACACAACTTGGAGTTGTTAAAAGTTCCTTAATTTAAGGCACATTTGTGGCTCACTTACTCCAGCCAACAGGCAGGTTCTGGTTTATAAAACAGACAGACAAGATCCAACCCAGGCAAAGGCATGCAGAGAACAAGACAAGATAAACTCGCAAGGAAAAAATCCTGCTCTGAGCACAGGCCCTTGCACAGAACAAGGTGAGGGACCAGCAGCTGGCTCAGAGTGGAGGTGCTGCAGTACAAAGCACCATCCACACAAGGCAATGCAAAAAGCAAGGTGAAAAATACCCTGCCCATGAGGAACAGGGAGCCTGAATGACCTCCTCTGCTCAGAAGGGGCAGAGTCTGGCATAAAATAAGCAATCAAAGGTCTCCATGCTGGAAAGGACAGGAAGATTTAAAAGCACATAACTGGGGCAGAGTGCAAGTCCATGTTCCTCAACTGTGCCCAAATACCAGGCAAACAGCAGGAAAGAAAATCCAGAGAACCACAAAAAGCAGAAAAGTGATTTAAGGTGGACAGTTCTACTTTATTCCTTGTCTTCTATTAAATATAATTTTAAGTCTTACGCCTTAATTTTGGGACACAACAGTGGTTTTGGATAAGACACTGAAGCAGGTCTATGGTTTAATTTCTTATCTTTTCTATTGTCTTGCAACATGATGTTGGCAGATTATTTTCTTCTCTGCATCACTACTTCACCTCCTAAATTTGGCTATTCTTGAATACTTAGATAAGAGAAATTTCCTGTCAAGGAAAAAACTCCTATGAGATTTTACAGTGCCTGCTATAATGGGACCTTAACCCTTACTTCTACCTCAAGGTGCTACTAAATGTGAAAATGATCACTTACACAATTTACAAGGGCTGAATGAACCCATTACTGCAGAGGGAGCTTCACATTAATGTAGAAAAAGTAGATTATTTTACCAAAACCACTTTTTGTAAACCAGGCAGAACCAGACATCTGATGTGACAGAACACCCCAATATGGGGATTATCATGACTACACCCTGCAGGAGTGGCTTCATGGTGTGTGGACACAAATTCAGTTCCTGAATCCACACCACTGCCTTGAGCTTTGCCAGTGGCTGCTGTCGTTTCATGTTGTGGTGGTTTCTCATGACTTTCTGCATGAGTGAAACACCAAAGTGCCTTTTGAAACAGGGACCTAATCACTGTAAAGAAAAATGCTTTTAAAATCTAAGTCTGTGTAAATCTTGGCCCAAATCTTTAT
>JANRGV010000051.1:107469438-107511488 GCA_024734035.1 Alethe castanea
TATCATTTTTTCCTCAGAATTGTAGGAGATAAGGTGCTGAGTATGAAAGAGGAAGGCAGCTGGGTTGAAAGCAGAGGGATCTTTTTGTCCCATCAGAAAGCAGAGCTGGTGGCACATCTACAGCTTCACTCAGTTGCCTTGGTGGAGACCCCCTACATAAATGTTCACAGTAGCACCTCAGAATACCACCATGGGAGACAGGAAGATGGTGAGGAAATAAATATGCAGAAAAGGTCACTGGAAACCAGATGAAAAAGCAATATAAAAACACAGTATGTCTGTGGTCTTCACTGTTTCTATTCCTCTCACCAATATGTGACATTAGGTAAACTGATTTATAGCTTGACCTGTTCATTATTAAAAAAAATTGACCAAACTCCTGGTTTTCAAAAGAAGCTACCACCTCTATAAATTAGGCTACTGCAAAGTATCTCCCTTTTTCCTCACTCTGGAGCTCATTTGCCTCCAATAAACAGCTATTGGTGGAAGGTAGGTAATGCTCTATTCATTCACACCCTTCCTAGATCGCAGGGTAGGTGAAGGAAGAGGGGCAGGTGTTAGGATTATGGACTGCAGCAGGTCAGGAAGATCATATGACAGAAAGGGTATTTCCAGCTGTGGACCAATTACAATGAGACAAAAAGGGGATTTCTGACATTTTGGTTACCATTTCAAATCACTGCTGCATTTATTAAAAAAAAAAAAACCCACACAAAATTCAAGAGACCTTGAGGTCTGCCAAGAATTTATCCACTGTGTTACTGCAAACAAGTTCATTCCCTTCCACATGCTTCTGTTTGCTTTTTCTTACCCATTTCATTTCTTTGGGACAGGGAATATTTCCTTGCCTGTGTTTTCACAGAAATCAGAGCAAGGGCACTCCAGTCTTGAGTGATATCCCTTGCTGACATTTTAATTATGATCCCTAAAGATTCATTTAGAGCAGATGGGCTCAAAGTCTTCCAACAAGCAAGGAAGTTAAATGCTGGTTTTGGTTAAGGACACTTTGAATAAATTCAGGGCTCTGAACCCATAGAGAGCTCGACAGAACCAATTTAACCACTGGTAGCCCCTCAGGTGAGAAATGTAATCTGCTCCCATAAAGCAGTTGCAGCATTTCCTTCCACACAAAACTGCTGCCCACAGCAATTCCTCACCAGTCTGCACAAAACTAAGCTGACCTACAGATGCTGCTGAGCCTGGGGCCAGGGAGGCAGGAAAATGGCACTGAATCAGTTGCCTGAAAGAAAAGCTAAAAGAAAAAAACAAAAGCCAGAAACAGAAACAAACAATTCAAGCAAATAATTTTAAAATACCCCAAACATCAAAACACAAATATGATGGGAAATTAACACTCAAAGGGAACTCTCTAAAAAAAGCCAAGCAAGTTCTTTTTTTTTTTCTCTCAATTAAACCAAAGAATAGTAACTATTTCTAAAGAGATACTTAAACAGAAACTCAATGTATCCCACATTTAGCCACTTTATATAGTTGCCAAGTTCACTTATTTTATTGCAATGGAAAAGTGGACAGTTTTTCTACATTTAGTAGTTATGAGTATTACATATTTTACCATTAGAGTACATTCACAGGGTTTTCTTATTTGTGCCTCAAATCTGATTCTTTAAAGTGTGTAGCGTATACTCATTAAAATGCTGGTTAATCAATGACCACATATTCCATAAAGGGGTGGGGGAAATGGAGATAGTACAGACCAATTGTCTATTTAGAATTAGATTTCCCAGTCTAGGTTTATCTCCACATTTTCAATGGATTTCCTTATCCAGATCTCACTAGCTGCTCATCCTTAGACCCAAAGCAAATTCTGTACCCATTTCACTTAATTCCTTCACATGTTTATTCATTTCAATACTTATTTTTTTCACTTTTGACACTTTCCAAGATGTTTTCATTTTTTCAGGTGATGTGAATTGTACCATTCATTCTGCTGACCTTTACAAAAGTAAGAAGAACCTTCATTTTTACAAGTCTCCCATTAACATTCAAAATGTCTGTGCCACGTTTCCTCTAGCCAGGTAAATGCAGCTGAGAAGATTAAATGGTCTATTTAATTTGCTGATTCCAGCAGAATCATTCAGACTGACTTAAGGTACCCACATTTAAACCAAACAATTCATACAATGACAGTGGAAACCAGAGGAATTCCTAATTATTAGCTAAAGTGTTAGTGGTAATGTAAAAAGATTGTGGATGGTGTCTCAAGGAATTTCAGCTTGTTGGGTCAGCCTTTTTTGGGGGGTTAAAGCATCACAGAAACCACAGCTATTAACTGTGTTTTATTAGCTACTTCTGGTTTTCAGCTGCTGTAGGTTTTAGTTCTCAGCATCCTTCCTTGCCCCACAGATTGAGGCTGACTAGGCTGGATATTCCTGTCAGGAATTTACTTTTGTTTGCAGTTTTGAAATAACTGCTATATTCCTTCATTTTTGTTTGCTCTACTCTGAAGTCCTTTCCTGGTCCTTCAGTCTTTTTGAAATGCCCAGTTTTCCTAAAAGGGGTACCTAAGTCTTCCTCACATTTATTGGGATGTGAAACCAGAAACAGATAAATTGTTTCTGCACATCTTGCAGTATCTCTGAGGCTATAAAATACTCTTCAATTTCTATAGCATTTTTTAAAAGCATCACAAAAATGAGCACACTTTACTGCAATATTAAATTAAATTACTATTAAACAGAGAACTGACTTCACCCTCTGCTGAATTTATAAGGAGTAACTACAGATTCTTGATGCTACACCAGTCAGTCTGTGGGGTATCAGAAAACCCTCTGGAGAATTATTTTTCTTTCCTGGAATGCTTTAAGGAAAACTTCCAGGAGAAGGAGACAGACCATAGCCTTGGTGACTTTCAAGCCTCACATCCACATCTCAGACAAACATCTGAGCTGGAAATTTGGCTGAAGTGACTCACAAAAGCCCTGTCAATAATCAGAGAAATCCATGGGCCAGTGCAAAGGGCCAGCTGGGGCTGTGTTTTGTGCCTAATACAGAGTCTCAGATGCTCTAAGGGTTCAGATGCTCATGAGGACACTGTTTATGTCCTCACAGTCTTCTGAAGACACACAAATTTCTAGTTCTGGCCTGAGTCACCTTCCAGACAGAGGAGCACATTTTTAGGCTGCTGTTATCCTCAAGCAAATAGTGGTGAATGCAAGGACCCAGCAGCAGCCCTGCATCCATGAAATCAAACCTATAGGCAGAAAAAAATCTCATTAATATGAAATCCTATCAGGAGGATTATGAAGACATCTGCAGTAAGACAGCTGTCACAATATTTACTTTACATATGACAGAAAAAAAAAACCAAAATGTTTTAGACACTCTTAAATTGTAACATCTTAATTTGATAACAGCAGTTTATATTAAACATGCTGATAGGAGTTTGAGAACAAGGGGTAATTTAGAAGGAATCGGGTTGCATCCAACATTACAAATTCAATAGAAACAAAATGTTATTTAAGAAATCTAAAGTAAATCAAGTCAATTTATCCCTGATGCCACACACTGAGAGTTTTCAGTAGAAGAAAAATTCGTAACCTCTTGAGGGGAAAAAGGGATTTTAGTAGATGTCTAAAGAGAACTCTCACTTCTCCAGCACAGTCAGTTCTGGTTCAGTTTGTGCTAAATACATGCATATATCTACAGAATGATACCACTGTCAAATACAGATACACTGAAGAGAAGGTTGGGGTGGGAGAGGTCCTGGAAATAAAGTGCTCTAATTGAAATTGCTTTTGGCAGGAGATGGGCAGGAAGCTTAATAGTATAGTATATACCACACAAGTCACATTTAATAAATTCCCTTAGTCTGGTAGGCAAGTCTCAGTCAGTTCAAAACATCAGCTGAGACAGACTCAGTTTGCTTCCTCCCACTTAGCCTTGATGCAAAAACATCAAGACAAACATTTTCCTTACAGAAAAGTTATCATATTGATGTATCTATACAAAAAACAATTACTCTCTGTTGGAAGAGAGTTCTACCACAGAATCAGCCTCTTCTGTTTGGACTCACCAGAAAACCAGGCAGAAATCTTAATAAGCACAAGCCAAATAAGCCATGTAAAATTACAGTTGCAGAGGAGTTTATCATATATGGCTCCACATTGCCTGAGGCTCAGGAAGTTTCAGGTTCTCTGTTCTGAAGTAACTTTTCAGCCAGAAAATATGAGGGCCTATAAAAAATAGCACTTTTGAATATATATCTGTTACATGCATTTTTAAAACCATGACAGACAAACAAAGACAAAAAGAAGTGTTAGTTCCAAGTCAGCAGCAAGTATCTACCATTTATTCATGGTTTTTAACTTTTGTCTGGGGAAATGTCCTTCTGAGACAAACCAGCCCCTTCCATCTTTCCCATGCTTTTCTACTCTCGAGAAGAAATTTTGCTGTTATTTCCAGGTATCTGAAAGTTCAAATGGTCTCATGCCATGAGAGGTATTTGCTTCTTTCATCCCGTCCTGAATAAGCATATCCTCTGTCTGGTCTATAATGTTCATTTTGGCTGAAGTGCTTCCTTCCTATCTCCCCCTTATGCACAGACACACTTTTTCTACATGTCAGGTCTTAAAATCTGCCACTTAAAAAAGAGCTGAGAACAGGAGAAAGGAAAGAATAAAAGCTGGTTTGTTCCATTGTGGAAATCTTTATATTCTGTTCTAAGAGGGTCTCCCAGCTCAGATATTTACCAATCACAGATGTTTCCGTAAGAGGATTAATCCTGCCCCCCATCCCCAATGAACTTAATTGTTCTATAGCATCCTGCAGGATATGGAGAGGGGAAAAAAAGGGTATTTTCTTCTTGACCCTCAGCTGCAAAACAATTTGTACCCTGAATTTGGGAACAGACAGTTTCTCCAATGCTCCTACAGTGTAAACATGAGCTATTCGTTGCCTTCAGACTGCCTCATTTCATTAAAGATAACAAATTTGTTTTATTCAATGATACAACTGGACAGAACTCCTAAACTACCCACTCATGTTGGTTTCTATCCTAAATTTTCTAAACAGGCATTTGGGGGGCTTTTAATTTTTACACATCTGCAATTCACTCTGTAAAGTGAAAAAGTCACAAGTCACAAGTAAGACAAACAAAGCAGTACATGAACAGCTTAAATCTGGCTGGTAGAGCTAGCTGGTAGTGCATAATGCATGTTTTCAGCAGGTAGACTCCAGAAACTTGCTTCATGTACTTCAAGAATGCACTGTGAACTAATTGAATGTTATATGTTGCTCCATACCTCTGGAGCCAGAACGCACTTCAGGGATGGCTTAATTACCCATGCTGTTCACAGACACAGCACAATCCAATAGAGCCTCATGAAAAAATCTGGTGGTGAAATTTAAAACACTAAAGGAAGGTGGAGTGTGCTTTGGTGATGACATTTTCTCTTGTAACACCTAAAGAGCATCATGTGCTGTCATGATAGAAATGTTCAGTATCAGGTTATAACTGAGGTACTTGGGATACACTCAGGATTTTTAAAAAGCTACCATTACTCCTCTGCCTACAATCTATAAAAATTCTTAGCTACAGACCTACATTTCTGTGCTCCTTTAGGATGCAGCTACCCTGGATCTCCTCACCAGGAATCACACAACCTATGGGGATCACCTGGACTCCACAGGAATGCACCACAAATTAATGCTACTCATTTGCAAAACACTCAAAAGATCAGCCAAATTTTGGAGACTGAAAGGTCACACACAACAGGGGTGTAAGATCAGACTTTAACCTCTCCAGCACAGACTTTTCCTTTCAAAATTTTCTATTTCCCAAATAAATTACCTGTAAGAAGCATATATGGGGTAATAGAACATGGCTTCTGGGAAAGCAGCTGTCCCACAGCCCACTTTTCAGAGTTTTTCTCTCTCTCTCATCTGGCCTCCATTATTCTCAGGATTTTTTTTTCAATGAATGCTGAACAGTAAGAGCTATTTGCCATAATTGCTTATTAATTAAGTGCAGAACTATAATCAGTTAGAACCACTAAAGCACAGCATACTTGAATTATTTCATGTTCTCTTTCCAAATTAGAAATACAATTAGAAATACACATCCAGGTATAAACCCTCCTCTCTTCCAGATTTATAAATAAATATGTATAGCTAGATTTATATCTCTTTACCTTGCCCTAATAGAAACAGCTATTAGAAACAATTAAATTATTAACTAATTAACATAGCAGCTCACCATTAACAGGATTTTTTTATCTTACATTGAGATATAGCAGAGTGGAAAATTATCATTCTGTTGCCAGCAGAGCACCAGGAAGCTCTTCAGAAGCAGTGTGAAATGCAAAAATTCACTTTCTTACCCGAGGGGTGCTTTTTTTCCCTCACATTATCACCCGAGTCAGTCCTGCAGAAGAGATAAATGTCTAAGAAACAGAATTACTTTATGGATTAACTACAAGCAATCAGGCTGCAACTTCCTCAGCATGTTGCCATTTTACAGCTGGATACTGGTTCTGATCTCACCGGCCAGGAGAAGGAGAAATGTCATTAAAACCAGAGAAATTGTCTCAGCAAAGCAAAGAGAAGGCATCCCTACCTTGGCACCTACAGCTGCCTCCATGTGCTGGGTGATGGAGCTTCTCCTAAACTGGAGCAACATATTTTGGTGGGGGGTGTGGGCTATTTTTATTTGGAGCCCTTATGTTTCACATTTTAAAGAAAACCCAAGTATTTGTCTTTTTCTTGCTGAAATGCAAGTTAAAATACACAATTGCATGACACCAAGCTGCTGACATCATACACATCACATGATGTCATGAATGCTGTCAACACTGTGCCATAATTATAAAGTAAAAAACAGCCTTTTACAGAAAACAGCTCACATTTTCACTTCCACATGGTTCTTCTCCTTTCCTTTTATGCCTATAACATGCATAATTTACTTTCCTATGCAAATAAATCCTAGCCCTTATTCAACCCCTCTGGCTGCACCTATTTATAAAGGATTAATTCAAAGGCATATGACTTCCTTTTTCACAATTTCCTGTTCAAGACCTCCCTGTAACACCTTCTAAATGACAGCAAATAAGTTCCCAAATACCTGCTTTTAACCTTACACAAACTAAGTAGAAACAACACCACCCCACACCCCACAAATTAAACAGAAACAACACCACCTCCACACCCCACATATTTTTATTTTTTCTCCTGTAAGGACTCATTCAGCCTGTGAGCTGTCAAACATGCTGCGTTCCTTGGTTAAGGAAGGAAAAAAATAAAGATGCATTGTGTTTGGCCTGGGTGGCAAAGCAGTGTGCTTCTCACCAGCTGTAAAACTGCACTCCTAAAACCACTGTTACCACTCTTTTTGATAATTTTTTCAGAATTTTATGATCAGCCAGTGATCAAAGGTGGGAATCATCTACTCTTTTGAATAATCTAATCATATTCAGGTACATTTTCTCCCTAGGGCTGGACCATCTTTGCAGGGAGTCCAGCAGAAGTTCCACTGAAAGACTCCCTATATTAGCACTTTAAAAGAGTTTTGTTTTCATTAGGGTATTTAAACCACCCTTCTATTTACTACTCAGATGTGTGGCAATAATAATTAGCAGCAAAATAGAGAAATTTGAGTAAATGCAAACTAATACATTCTCCACCTAAAACCTGATAACTTTCTCCCTCATTACACATTTTCCCAGTTGTTGTAATTCCCTAGGGTTGGAAGACCTGTCCAAGGAAAAGCCATGGATTGCTATCACTGCAGGCTGGGTCATCTTTCTTCTGCAGTGTTTAAAGGAGGTGGTGGATGGGGAAAAATCTAGAAATTATAAGCATTAGGGTTAAAGCCAAAATAAGTTGTGAGAAGATTTACTTAATTCAGTTGTGACTCTCTGGTTTTTTTCACCCAGAATTACATTCAGTCAATTAAAATGGGTCTCATACACTTACCTGTAGATAAAATGTTATCATTAAGTCCATTTTGTACTACTGCAAAAAGGCCACTGCATTTCTCTGAGCCATCCTCTATATTACATCAAGCACAAGCTTCTTGGTGAAAAAGAAGAACATGGGAATAGCACACTGTAAAAAATACTGGTATTATTATAAAAACTAATATTACAAAGGGAAGCGCCTTCACAGCAGGATGCTCCTCATATAAATGAAATAACCAAAGATCATTACTAACACATTCCTTCTTTCAGAAACTTCTCAAGCTGTATATATTGTGTGACATTGTTTCTTAAATTTGAAGAAGCTAAAACTCACCTGCCAACACCTCTGAATTCACAAGGATCATGAAGAGCCACTATCTGTGATGTAGGAAATCTTTAAAATGTTTGGAGCTCCACTTCTGCTTTTGCTTGGTTTGACACACTAGTCCTCCAGTGGTCCCCTTCTTTCTAAATTGTTTAAATCAGCCTGACTGATGGCAAAGGGGTTGGGACAGCAACATAGACATTAGTTAGACAGAGTAAAATTCACCAAAGGAGTGTTTTGTGACACACCAAATACTGCTGACACTGAATGCCTACTGTGTTGTGGTGCCAGTTAAAACTTCTTAAGCTGTAGTTCTCAAAAATTACACTTAGAACAGCTCTATTTCCAGTTGAAGAAAGAAGCTGGGTGTTATAAAAATCCATTAGAGTACTGATAAGGAGTACAAGAAAAATATATTACTTAGAAAAGCAAGAAACCTCCTCAGACCTGAACTTGCTTAATAGAAGCACTGGAAGAGCATATTGGAAGTACAGCAATGCAGGGCCAGAATTTATTTCAGTTTTATTGAACTTTATTGCAGTTCATTTCACGCCAGTCCCTGCTTTGCTATGCTGCAAATGTGGGTTTTCTGAATCTTTTCTGAAGATCAGGACCATACCCACACTGCAACCAGCACATCCCAGTGGAGCTGGGAGCCTCTGCTCCTCAGTCTTTTCAGCCAGGATTACAAGTGTTCATCTGATTGCAAAACAGTTTCAGTTAGCATTTACCCAAACTGCAGGAGAGACAGAGAAAACCATCCGAGCTCCTGTCTAACTCTGTTCTCTCTCTTCCTTCCACCATTCCAGGCACACTGACACTGTTTTCAATGGCTCTCCCTGTTTTTCTAACCTGCCATGTGGATTTTACAGCCCACTCACAGCCACCAGCACTTCAGCTCTGTTTGGATTAACCCACAGGTTATTTTTCTGTGGTTTGTGCTCTAGTCAGTCTCACACCCCAGCTCCAGGACGCAGCTTGCTGAAGAACAGAAACCACTGACAGCAGATGCTGCCAGAGACCAGGTATCCAGGAGAAACCTCTGCATCCCAGGGGAAAACTCCTGGGGGAGAGGGCAGGACCAGGACTGGAGCAATGCCCCAGAACACTGATGAAGATATAGCTTGAGGGAACATGTTTCCAACAAAAACCTAGCAATACAGCCCTGGAAAGAACCCACATCCAGTCAAATTCAGCTGCTGGCACAGCAGAACAACACACCAGTGAGAGGCCCCAGATCCTGCTTGCTGTGACACCTAGGATGGGAAATAAAACCCAGAATATTCACAATTCATCTAGTGTCCTCTCTCCTGTCCCATCCCACCAAGGAGGGATCCCCCACACTCAGAACACATCTGGCAGAAGTTTTCCAAACCTTTTAAGACTCCCATGACGGAGATGCCATGGCAGGAGATAAGAGTGCCCTAAATCAGCTGGGATAGAAGGATTCCCACACATCCTCTCTCTCTCAAGCCAGTAGGATTTTGACATGGGTGTCATAACCTTCATCTGCCCCAAACACACCCCACAAAAATTCTGGGCTCCAAACATGACCAGTAGGATAAGCCTTTCAGAGGGCACATTGAGTGATAACTCCAAGGACATTCCATTCCCAGTGATGGGATTTCTCTTCCTTCAGCTGAACAAGAATTCTCTGGTTGGTGCCCAGAGATTTCAGGACTCAACTCCCATTCTCCAACAGGAGCCTTAAACATTTTTGTGACTGTCCTTCAAACTCTGAGCTACAGTTTCTAAAAATATAGCATTTAATTTGTGGGAAATTCCACCTTTTTCAATGAAGTTTTACTCTCAAAGAAAAAGGTGATTTCCTAAATTTCCCATGGAATAAAAACTCTGAAATTTGTTCCTTTAAAAAAGAATAACTAGGAATTTTCAACTATTTAAAAGAAATGCTTTACTGCTTCATTTATACTGTTCTTATATTATTTAACAAATTGAAATATAGGAAATTGGTTATTCAGGAATTAGATAAAACTACTCCCATTAATTTATAAAACATTAATTTTTTATTCAGTTTTGAAAATCATTAAATACAGTAGCAATTCAATATGCAGGAAGGCTTTGCTCCTTTCTGCTTAAAACTTCTTTCTCTATGCTTGAAGTTTCATCCCATTTTTACTAACAGAATATATATAAAGATGAAATCAAATTTCAAGTAAAATATGCAGTTTCTTTTTGCACCATCTTATTCTTTTGAAACATTTTCCAAAATGGAAATATACATTTAAAAAAAATTCTTTGAGGAATTGCTTGAAAAAGACACCACTTGGGTAATTTCCACATAAAAAATTCATCAGATTCTTATGACAGGCTCTTTTCTGGCTAATTGCACTGGGATTTTCATGAGGAGAACCTAAAAACCTCACTCAGTTGAATACAGAATTTTGTTTCCTCTGTACACTTCCTTTTGGGATCTTGAGTGCACATACTTTCCCAGCATGGACTTTCCCTTTCAAAATTAACCTGTTCTCCATTTCTCAGATCAACAGACCATTAAGAGACATCTATTAGACTGCAGACAGTGATTGCTTTTATTGAAAATACACATCCAGGAAAGTCAGTGCCCCACCACTTCCCTTCACAACGGTTTCAATTCCAGCTCTCATTTGTTACATCCAGGCTTTTGCTCTGTGAATGCTGATCAAACTTCTGCTGAGCCTGGGGAAGGGGCAGGAAGGTTTTCTACCAAAGTGTTCACTTGATTTGTTTTGTTCCTCTTTTTTTCAGCATCAGAACCGAGGTGACCAGAAGTTTGTGTTAATTAGTAAATTAGGTTAGATAAAAATTCCCCAAGTAGGGACAGTTTTTCCTGCAACAACTGCCTCAGTCACTTGTGCTTCTCTGCCTGCACTGGAATTTCTGACAAAATAAAAGGAAACTAGCACAATGACAAAGCAAGCAATAATTTCACCAAGGAAACACTCACCACTCCAATAGCACCAACGTGCAGATGTTAAAATAAAGATCCCAGAGGTTTTACTGAAATATATTTCACATCCATCTACTGTAAACAACATCAGACTCTTCATTCACACTGTGACAAATCAAAGGGCACAGGATGCTTATTCTTAGAACAAGCAGGTTCCTATCCTAACATTCCTATCAGAGATGATTACATAAAATAAAATAATAGCTCTAAACCAGACATATAATCACATGGAACTATTTTTAAGATTTAAACAGTCTTTTCTTACAGACAGAGTTAATTTTCCTACCTTTCTTCTTCCTTACTTGGCATTAATTCATATTAACGAACCAACACACCTTGTGTAACTTCAGGCACATAACACCACTGAAGTCCAAACTTCCTAAATCCTTTCATTTAAGGGTTCCTGATGGTCTGAAGTGTGTATTTGGAATGTCAGAAAATCAGAGTGTCTCTGACAGTCAGATTTTCTATTGTCTCAGATTATTTGCCATGGAAGGCTGTCAGAGTCAGGTGCATTAGGAGTCTCCAGGCCTGACCACCTGCCATGGATTCCCTTTTTATGGGAACGAGGAAGACAAAGGGGAGTGAAGGGTGTCACAGTCTCAACCTATAGGGCAGCAAAAACCCCATGCCATGCATTTTATCACATTACAAAGTAATTACCCAGGAAGGATCCTAGTGGATGGAGTAGACCCCATTCCCACTCCCCTCCTGGTGGAACAGGCTGTCCAGGGAAGCTGTGGATGCCCCATCCCTGGAAGAGTTCAAGGCCAGGCTGGATGGGGGTCTAGTGGGTGGCACCCCTGCTGATGACAGGCAGTTTGAAACAGGATGGTTTTTAATGTCCCTTCCACACCCAAACCATTCCATGACATTTTACAAAGGCAGAACCTGCATGAAGGATCACTTCAGTTGAAATTTAAAAATACACAGGTTCCAGGTCTGGATAAAAACAGGATTTCTCCACTGCCTGAGGAGGGGCTGTGCTTCAATCTACCAGCAGTACAAAACCAAACCTCCACCCTGAGCATCCTCCCAACATGAGCTCATCTAAAAGGAAAAAGCTTCAAATTTTACTTGTCTGTATCTAGGGAGAAAAGAGGAAGCAGCAAAGAAAAGAAAGCAGGTATTAGTAAATCAGAGAAAACCCTTCTACTTTCATACAAACTCCTTTATAAATTTCTTGAAAGAACTTTTGGTTAGTTAACTCAGGGGTTTCCTACCTCTTTTTTTTTTTTTGTGTTCTCATGTTTGTTTCTTCTTGTTGTTTTGACTGTACAAAATAAAACTCTGCTTCCCCACCCAGTAAGGAATTAACAGACCCTGTAAACTGAATCATGACATTTGCATTTGCTCATTCTTGATATTCCCCCTTCCTCCTCCCATTCTCCAGGTTTCTGAAGGAGGCCACTGTGTGGCAGCCCAGTACCAAGAACAGATGGCTGACAGGGTCAGCAGTGTCCCAGTGAAAATTTATCATGGCAATAAATACATGAGGAGCAAATATCCAACTCTTTCTGCTGCAGTCACAGATGGCAGGAGTGAGAGGGACAGGATTACTTGCTGAAGGAGCCCACTCCATGCAGGTGTAGTCAAATACTGTGTTAAGGCTCTTCTCTCAGTCACCTTTGCAGAGAAATATTTTTCAGAATAATAGATCTGACAAAATTTCTTTGTGAAGTTTCAACTTAAAATTACCTTTTTCAGTATCATTCCACTTAATTCATTATATGACTTTTATTTTAGAAAGGTGAGTAATATAACAGGTCTTACATAGTCATAAAATAACTTTTAGCTTCTTCAGCTACTCCCTATGAGAAGCACTGCAGCTGATATAATGGTAAGTAAAAAAAAATAAGTCCACAAAACTCAAACCCCATCATTGTGAAGGAGACTCATGCAGGGAAAACAGAATCTGAATAAGACAGAATATTAACATAATATTTCAGTTTAAAGACCCCAAAGAGTACCTGTGTCTTTTCATTTCTGAAGTGTGAATGATGATTTCCCTTTAGAAAATTCTAAAATAAGCATCCAGAGAGCTCCAAATCCAGGTGCCCTGCATCACACCTCCTTCTACATCCTGGACAAACAACCAAGTCTATGAAAATGTCTTTTTTTTTTTTCCTCATTACAAATATGTTTTGATATGACTTCAGTCTCTTGAGCTGTGCCCTCATCCCACCTAGCAAGCTGAGCAGATCTACAGGACTGATCATGGGATGGCCAGAGCCAAGGAAAACCTCGCCTTGTCCCACAGCTCTGGGGCTGATTCAGTGAGTGGAACCTTCTCTTCTGAGTCAGCACTGAGTCACTGGTGGGGCTCAGTGCTATGGGACAAGGCATTTCCAAAAAAGTGTTTCCACTGAGATACAAACCAAGCTCCAGCTAAGGACTGAACACAGCTCTCTTCTGCCAAGACAATGAGTGCAACAACTTTACATGGGTAAAAATTCAGAAAGTCAAACAGTCTTTTATTTCCTGCATCTAGAAACTAGATGATTTCATCTAATTATTAAATAGTAAAACCTTCACAGCAGGCAGTGACACTGCTCTGTCTTGCCAGGGGATCAGTCTCCTCATCAGTAACATACACAGGGAATTTGAGCTCTGGTTTTCCTCCTCCCACCCACATTTGCCTTACCAAACAGGCTTTATATCCCACCACCACAGCTCCTCTTCCCTCCCTGTGAAATGGAGCTGGAAGCACTGGATATGTGGCCCCACATAAACCCAGTTTTCCTCTAGAAAAATCTACAGCCACAATAACAGGACAATGTACCTGCCAGGGCTGGGGTTTTGCCCCAGGCTGCCACAAGAAGCCCGGATAAAATGTTCTGCATGGAACAGCTTCTCCTGGCTGCTTCAGGCAGACTTCAGCCACAAGGTCCTCAGATGCAAGCAATGCCTAAAGCTTAGGGCATCAGCTCTTTTGGGATTTCATTTTTGCTTGCAGGATCTTCTAGCCAGCAAAAAAGAGCTCGAGAAAGCTGCACAGAGGTTCCACTAACAGCTTTATTTCTACAAAGGGGTCTGGGCAGCTGTCTGAGTACATGAGATATTAAAGGGGCTTTTATAGTGTTAGGCTGCCATACAAAATGGACCAATGATATCAAGGATTGAAAACTGTCCAAATACTTGAAGGTTTTAGGTGAAAAGTGACCAATTACTTAAGGGATTGAAAAAGGACCAATTAAAGCACAAAGAGATAACTCAGGGTTCTGCAGAAGGGGGTGAAATATTTCTAGCTTTAGTCATTATAAGGAAGCAATTCCTTATCTAAGGGATGATTTTCCAGGGAGGCCCTGTAGTGGTTTCTGCACCTCCCACGAGGCAATATTATGAAGGTAAGGGTAGGAAATGCTGCAGGATCCCCAAAGCTTGGTCAGGACTTAAACCCTTTCCTTCCTTACCACAGGTTTTTGTTCCTACAGTTTCTGAGCAAGCACAGTAGAAAGGTTATATGCAAACATGCAAACCCTTGCAAGAGTTCATCTCTCTTTAACAGCCTGTGTGAAAAAATTTCTTTTTTTGTTGGTGTTTAGATTCCTAGACACCATGGATAGGTATCTAAGTTCCATGAATAGTACCATTTAGGTTCCATGTAGTACATGGGACCCACAGGCTTTGTCCACTACACCTGCCAGGACAGGAGAAATTGCTTCAGCTCTTATCTGGTACCTGAGGCCAGACACTGTTTCTGTCCTGATTTCACTTAAGCCCTTCCATGTGCTATTCTCTGGAATACTCAGTGGGAGTTCCTGAGGGGCTGAGCATGGGCCACACTACCCCACTCAGCCCCAAACCCTCCTTTTCACCACCTCACCATGCTGGCACCACAGCAGCTTGGCCACTGGCCTCCAAAATATTGGGGAAAGCACAGCCCCCAGGCTGCTGAGAAAGCAGCCAGTGCTCAGGGCTCTCTCAGCTGGTACCAACAACTGATGCTTAAACCCAGAGCAGACACCCAGTTCCTCAAGTCTTCCAGCTGTTGGCACCATGGGATCAGCCCACAATCAGAAGATTCGTTTAAAAGAATAAATTCCACAGGGAAATGCACAGGACTCACAGCTATCACGTTGAATATGCAAAGTTGAAGAGGGTACACATTTTCTCACCATAAACTGCCTTTGGCTGCTGCTTCTGCTTTCTCTGGTGTCTCAGTTCCACACAGCCTTTCCCTGCAAGGAAGAAAAATATCCCAATAGTCTGCTCATTCCAGTGCTAGCTTTAGGTGGACAGATAAAAGTACAAAAATCCTTAGGGATAATTTTAGGCCATGCATAGGCTGCATTTTAGAGGTCTGGTACAGCTGCCTAACTGTATGTTAGATTGTCATATATTTACATACATTTACAAAGTACATGTGGCTTTCTCACCAATGCAGCTAGAAAAGCACGCTCACTAATCTCCAATTTTAACTCAGCAAAACCTTTTCTTTTTTTTCCATAGGAAAATGCCAGTTCCTGAAATATATGCATATATATTCTGCAGGAACAGATTGATTGAATCCAATCTTCTAAGAGAGTGCAAACACACTTCCTAGGGAAACCTGGCTGGTTTCCTGCTAGATCCTGGCCTCCCTGGGAGCCTCCCTGGTGAGCAGCATGTCTGGGCTCACAGGCTCCCTGCTGCAATCATCACAGGGAGCCCTGTCCTTTTCTGCTTTAAATTGTGAAATAAAAATCTTTCTTTTATTAATTAAATGAAATTTCATGTTCCTGCTCTGTGGGAAGTGAAAAATTCCAAGATACTTAATTTTAATACAGAAAGGATGTGAGGGTGGTGATAAACTTGCCCATTTCTCCCTCTACAGGAATTTGAGGGTCTGATGAGCCCTTCTTACACATCATTGCTTATTCCATTGCCCACCTCTAGCTGGGTAAAGACAACTGGTGGAAATCCAAACCTGACAAATTAACATTTTAAAAAAGTTAAACTAACCAACTATTATGAGTTTAACAACAAACAGGAACCTACATTCCCCTGAGACCAACCATGGAGAGCAGCTGGCAATAAAACCTGATTGCACGTGGAAGTGGTTAGGAAAACAAAACAAAACAATAATACAACTTCAGCATGCAAACTCAAACTTCTAATCTTACCCCAGCCTTGGGAAAATAAAAATATCAAGTAGCAGAAGGAATAACTTGATTTTTAAGCAGCACTTTCTGACCATGAATCTCAGAAAGTTTAATGAAGTTAGAAGTTTTACAAATAGAAAAATAGACCAAAAAAAAAAAAAAAAGAAATGAGCAGGCCCATGGTAGGTGAGCAGAGCATGTTTCACAGCCCAGCACCCAACCTTCAAGAATTTATCAAGGGGAGTGAAAGACTTGAGGCATAGACTTTGTGCTCTTCAGTTGTTGCCTGTGAGCCCTGCACTGTTCTGCTCCCTCTGCCAGCAGGCAGAACAGCCCTTGAAGGAGGCAGGATTTCTAAACAGCAAGGTTTTCAGCTGGACTGACAACAACATGATCACCTTCTCCCTCCTATAAGCCACTTATATGGAGTCTTCCTCTTTAGGGACATCTTTTGTGGCTGCTATCTGCATCCCTCTGGCTGAAGAAATATCATTTTGGTCTTAGAGTAGCCTCCATTCCAACAACATATTTCCTACATGGGGAAATGACTGAAGCTTGACTTTGCCCATCCCAGAGAACAGTCAAAAACAGGCAAAACAGTAAAAAAGCCCAGAGACATCTGCCCAGGATCCTGAGGGAGCATTTTAGCTGCAAGCACTGTAGCATCTAGGCCAGCATGAGATAATGTTTTGGCTATCTGCTCAGGGTAATTTGCATGACGAGCACACGATCCCTCTGTGGCTGGTGTTAACATTTAGGATTAGGGCTGTGAAGGGTGTTGAGAGAAACTAAGTAGACATCTGGTCATACTGTAGGAATTTATGTGGGAAGCAAGAGAAGTATCTGCAAACCACTGAAAAACAAGACTTAAACATAGAAAAGGAGGGAAACAAATCATAGTTCAGTAGGCCAGGATGGCAGCTATGAGGAGGCTGCTCCTCCTGCTGAGTTTTCCAGCATTCATTTCACCACTGCTGGGCAGGGTAAGTGCAAGGAGCATTTCCATGCTGAAAGATACAGAGGGATTCTCTAAACCACTCATGCAGAGAACAGTGTGATTAGATCTTCTGTGGCAAGAAACAGACTTCCAGAACAGATTTAAACAGCTCTTAAAAAAACCCCACAAGCTCTGCCTTGACATAGCCTTGCAACAAGCATCCACCCCTCCTTGCAGCAAAGGCATTTAGGGTAGGTGTTGAAGAAAAGCTTGGTATCACAAATGAGCAAATTAATTTCTATACTGATTGTTTAAAGCAGTGAGTGTCATCCTTTTTGGTTTGGTTGCTGCCGTTTCTTTGATGCAATATCTGAGAAACTTGTAGGAAGAGAACCCAGGTTTTTTGGTTCCAAGACAACAGCTGAGCCACCAGATCATGGCATCTCTCTGCACGGAAAGGGCAGTTACAGGCACAAGAAAAATATCTCATATTGAAAACAAGTCAGAGAAGAAACTTAATATTTATGACTTTTTGACAGGATATTTTGTTCATTTGTTGAAAACAGACATTTGAAGGGAGGAAAATGTAGCTGATTAGGATGGAAGCATCCTTTTAAAAAAATAATTCTCAGTTTACTTAAAAGCTCAGAATTCACACTGCTCAGAAAAGTGGCAGCTCCAGCAACCAAGGCATTCTCCAAACCTAGACAATTATTATAAATATTATCTGCTGTTTAAAAGAAAAATGTCTTCCAGTAGAGGACATGTTGCCTCTTGAAGGGAAGGAGGAGTTTCCCCACAGTCTAAAAAAAAAAAAATCATACTTTTTAAATTGATAGTCCTACACATACTTGAGGCAAAGAAAATACACTCAGTCACTAAGTCTTGTGTTCTGCATGATGCATTATTTTCATCTGCAAGAAAATATCTCCAAACTTAGGGAGTCACAGACCCAAATCCTTGTTTTTAAAGTTGATATGGCCACCTTTGTCACAAACGAGACTTGCAGATTAGACAGGCACCACCGATAAGTCTGAGATAGAGAAAGGAACTGAACCTAATATTTCTAGAACTTAGAGAGAACTTAGTGTGCTTAGAGAATTGAATGATCAGCCTGAGCAAAAACAGTCAGTAGCCATGAACTCATAATGCCCAGTCAAACTGAAGACCAAAAAATATAAAGTTGGCTTGTCTTGCACTTCCAAGTGAAATTCCAATGTCTCCAAGGCTGAAAGTGAGTGCTTGCAAAACTTATTATAGGAATCCTCTGCACCTTCATATTTTATGTGAGCTCCTGAGTTAGGAACAGATGGGTTTTGCAGATTTAAATCTTTGGGGTTTGACTGCTTGAGGTGCACTTAAATACTTCTCATTGCTGCTATTATAATGAACATATTTCACCAGTTAATAAGGTAGCAAACTTTGAAATGTAGGCATATGGGCAGCGTGGGAATTCAAGTGAACTTGGGTTTCTGTGGGATGGAACAGCCTTGTGCCATCAAAGGTGAAAATTGTTAATGGCTGGCAGTCCAACATCTGCTACACCACCTTCACATGGCTTCATGTGAAAACAAAATCCATATGAATCCCTGGTAGGAAGCAGGACCTCGTGAGCCCCCTTCAGGCTCACAGGATGCCCTGGCCATCCCTGCCTGGCACATGCCCAGCCTCCAATTTCACCTGTCACATGAAGCAGGGCTGCACAGCACTTCAGTAAAATACCAACCTCATACTTTTCCTGCCTTTAAACTACATCATTATCTAATATTTTAGGGAGATAATATTTTAAATTAATATTGATTTCCATTTTGGACTTTTTCCTGTAACAGCAGAAAGCTTCAAAAATGAGACTTGCTGAGACTGATTTTGCCTCACCATCACTTTCTTTACCACCATTCTGTTTAATAAAATAGTAAAAAATAGGCTGTTTTTAATTTTATCAGTGTTCAGAAAATGAAGAACCCACTCACCCTGAAAAATTTGTACCTGATTTGCAAAAATTTTTCATTAAAGATTCTAAACTTTTTAATATACAAAGCAAACATTACAAACACATTCTTCTCATTAGAAAGGACCCTGCCTCACATCCCTTCATATTTTAAGAACAGAAATTGTTGAAACTTGCACATTCTGGTGCCCTAATGAGTCTTAAGGCAGAGGTCATTCCTCCAGCTAAGGTGACTGTATTGATTAGGGTGTGTAGGTACTTGCACAGACGAGCTGTTTGAAAACCTTTTGTGATTTTTTAACAGCTATAATTAGAAACACTGGCACAGTTGAGTGAATCAGTGCAGCCACACCAGTGCTGGACAGTGATACAAATGTGCCTCCCTCCCTCAAGGAAGAAGAAACCACACATACATACTCTGCTGGTTAAAAAAACCCAAAATTACCATACCTCTAATTAGTTTTTTAAAAATATGCAAAGGCCAAGCCCTGGGAGAGAGTTGTGGTAACAGAGTTAACTGGCATTTCCATGGAAAAATTTCATTTGAGAGCCTATTTATTAAGTAAATGTGGGTGTTGGTCACCTGACTCAGTACAGATTCTTCCAAGAGCTATTTTACAAATTACTGAGAGAAGCAGATACCTTCAGGGTACAACTGCTTCATCCTAAGGAGGAAAGATAAAGCATGACAGGTAAATCACACCCAGCAATGCCTGTTCTCTCTGACTGTAACTGGAGCCCAGGGAGATTAGTGCTGACAAAAACACCTTCTTCAATAATATCTGTAATATCTGTAGACATGAAGAGCATGCAAGATCATTTCTGCTCTAGCTAAGGCTCCAAGAGACCACATCCGACAAAAAATGTTGGTTTAGAAAAATCTCCCACTTTAGGGCAAGAGCTGCACCAATAATCAGCTGAAGCAGAGTTATCACTTACTACATCCATGGAGCACATCTCCTGCTGCTCCACAAACAATCCCAAAGGCTTTTGGCCAGACTGCCCGTGTGGCAAAAGGTTGGATGACTCCTAGTGGAGAAACCACATCCTGTCACTGGTCAGGAAGAAACCTGAGGACTTCCAAGTCCCTTGAGGACAAATTACTCAGAGAAAAATCTATAAGGGTTTTATTAGCTGTAGTAGTATTTAAAATGTAAGTGCCTTAAAATAGCATGACCAGGAAGGGTGGATTGAGGGAGTTGACATCTGACAGATGTTGGTAGTTAAGAAAAACTCTGGAATCCAGCCCAAAGACTCACTGACTGAAATGGGCTTGACACCCAGATCTAACCAGGGAAACAAATGCCCAGATCCCTCCATCCTCTGGTGCCTGTGTGCCAGATGTGTCAGCGTCTAGTCAACAGCAGAGAGGCCACAAAGTACTTCCTCACTGTTACAAACAAAACCCAGTCCTGGCATGTGTCATTTAATAAATGTGCCTTTCAGTCCTTAATGTTGTGGTTCCCAAGCCAGCCCAAGCAGCAGGAAAGGAGGATTAGTGTCTTTCCAGAAAGGATGCAGCAGTGAGTCACAATCTCAGCACTGCTGTGAGTCACTTCAACAGTGATGCTGAATGGCTCAGCTATGAACATAAAGTGACAAAACATTCCCTTTGCATTAGAGATCACAAGCAAATCCCCAAATCCAGCCTGGGAGATGCCTGTGGTCCAACCCTGTATCCAGATAAGAACTTCCCCTCTGCTTCTGCTCATTTTTGTGATAACAGAAAGCAGAGAGGAGCAGAAACATGAGATGGCTGGACTGTAGCTGTGTTTGCAGCTCTGCCCCATCACCCACTGGAGCAACGAGCTGCTCCAAAGTCCTTACTTTTCACTCTGGTAGGTGCTGCTTCTCAAAATCCAGTCTGTCCTTGACAGTTATCCCTGCACCTCTCTGGGAGGAGCACTGGCAGGACAACCCTCCCCAGCACAGGGTCACAGGCAGGAAATTTTCTTTGCCTTCCAGTGGGCAGGAAAAGCCATCCGCATTGGGACAAATCTCTAATAAATATCTCTTCTCCTAATCTAGGTCCAAATATTATGCCTGAGTTGGAGTCAACATCTTTCCTGTGAACAAGTGACTTCCCTGATCAGAGGTTGGACCTTCACTGGGAAACCTTCATGATTTCTGCTAGCAATGTCACATTACTTAAATCCTCAGCTTAAGTTCAACTCAGATGGTAAAATGATGTCAGAAAAAGGCAATTCTGAAGGCATTGCCTGCAGAACCAACCAGATCATTCACCCCCCAACCTTTCTTCTCATGTGCATCAGAGTGAAGTGAAACTAGGTAGATAGACCTGGAGGTTTCCAGCAAATGAATCCTGTAGGCAAATCTAAGCCCTTGCAACAAGACACCTCTTTTATTTCTGAGAAGATTTTGCATATAGATAAAGCAGCAGCACACAGCTTAAAGAAATCACAGCAGTTCATGGTAGCATATAGTAGAATACCTTGAATTTAGATGGAGACAAAAAATAGCTTTCATTATATAAAAGATCCAAATCACAAATTCTACTTCACACTTTCAGATTACATACTTCAGTGAGTAAGTAAAACTGAGCAGGGGACAAACCCTTCTCATTAATGAGAGACTTACCTGGATGCATTATCCAGTTACTTCTGGATGACTGCAATTTGATAATTGCTTCATTAAATCTCAAGTTCAAATTCCCTTGGAAAAGAAAGGAAAAGCTTGCATGCAAGAAAAAAAACCATCTAGAAAACAAAGGTTTGAATTCAGATTGTACATGAGTTGCATTTCCAGCTGTTTCTGTCTGTACTTTGCTGCCAGTGAGCCCCAATCTTTTGTCTCCCCTTCTGAAAATATTTTATAATATAGAGTTTATGGAAAAGACAAAGGAAAGAGCTGCTAAAACCTTTTCTTTACTATTTAATTTTCAGCAAGGTACATAATAGTTCAAAGAAAGTGGTATCCAAGCAACAGGTTTGAAAGGGGCAAAGTATTATGAGATTGTTCAGTCAATTATCATAGCCTGAACATGCTGTTAACTGGCATAATTGCCTTTGATGCAAAACACACTTTTTATAGTTATAAATGATCACTGAATATCCAAAAGCTATATTAATAATGAAGAAAACTGCCTCTTGGAGTATTCTTCTCACCCCCAGCTCACACCCATATACATTTCCTCCTCTGGCCAGAACATCATATCTCACAGGAACTAAAAGCTGACACCTTGAAGCAAATATTATTTTGATTTTCAGCTAACTATAACCAGAAAAGTGATATTTCTTCAAAACATATATATATATATACCTGCATTCAAAGCATATTTAATGTCACATCTGCCTCTCTGAAAGGACTAAAAATAATCTTCCACTGTTTCATTCCCTTAGCTCCATGGAACTAACATAGCTGAAAGATTATGGGTAGGATTCTACATAAGCATTATTACAGAAATAATATGTAACACAGCATCACAGAGAACATTTTTGATCAGAAGAATACAATTTAACCATGGCCTAAGTGTTCCCCTGTGAACACTGAGTCAAGGTTACAGGTGATGATTCACAAGCCAGAAAGAACACAGCTTGACTTTGGGGTTTCCATGGTTGGCAGATAGATAATCTCTATTCCTGCAATAAACACAGTTGATGGAAAGACAGCAAATGGATAATCTTAGAACGCTGTATCTGCAGAACTGGGCAGCAGTCCTGGAAACATTCATATTTAGCAAGCACAGTGCTGTTTAGACACGTAAAATGGTGTGTGTGTGCTTGGAGCATCAGGCTTTGGTTCAAAAGCCAGAACTGCACCTGATGATGTGACAGTGCTCCCTCAAAACTGCCACAGACAGGGCTGTTTCCCACACAGATTTGAAAACGAAAAGACTTCTCCCAAAGGAAGGTATCTGGCAGTGCAGAAATGAGCAGGCAGGTTACCAGGCAGCAAGAGAGCATCAGCGAGGAGATGCAGCCATCCACCTTCCCTCCCTGATCTGAGCTGCTCTGGCAGAGCCTGAGCCTTCCCTGGGCAAACCAACTGCTCGGGCACACTTTGTGGAAGCACAGGGAGGAAGGAAAGCATATGGAATCTTCTTTTTGTCTCAAATCTCTTCCTGTCTGCATTCCCCTGTGCCAGAGAGATCCTGGGTACAAGGATGGGGAGACTCTCCACTGCTCCCAGCCTGCAGCTCAGGGCAGGGGCACTGCAGGGTCCCCTCCCTCTCAAACCCTCCTCTACTTGGCACCAAGGGATCCTACACACCTCCAGGGTGATTTCACCAAGCCCTTATGAAGGGGGCAGTTGAAAAATTGCCTTTTGTCTCAAATAGGAGACAAAACTTTGTCCTTTCTGTCATACATCAATATGCAAAGTATAAGGAATGAATTACACTTGGAGATGAATACAGAAAAATTAACTGGTTCAAGTCAACCTAAGCCTCAGGATAATTCATAATCAAATTGTGTGGCAAGTCACTTTTTTTGGAAGAAGCTTTCAAAAAAAGTCTCTTTAATGTGGTACAAGGTCTTTCCAATAACTATCAAATCTGATACCACTTGGTTTAAAGAAGAAAACACCTTAAAATGTTCCCCATGTAAAAACTCTGTGACAGTTTTGATCATTGTTGAGTAAAGACGTTTTCAAAATGCAAATTCACAAATGGAAGATTCAGCAAATCTGGCATCACCTTGACTGCAAGCAAACAAAGCAAACTTCTTTTCTGGCAGGGAAAGTAGGTAAGGAAATGTTGCATTACCTGTGGAATGTACATTAACACCAACCACCCAAGGCATACCAAATACCCTTTAGACAGATACATCAACAAGATGAGGGAAGGTGGATCTTGATAGGAATGAACACAATGCTCAAAACAAAGCTAGGGACAGAAGTGACTGTGCAGAAGGTGACTGCAAACTGCACATCAGCACCAGAGCCTGAGGAGAGGGACCCATTGATCAGAACTCATGTAAATAAAACTACAAAGGAATCATTAGCTAATTTTGCATGTGATACCAAAAGTGACAAGAACAAGGAAAGTGTTACCAGCTAATAAATTCACTTTTGCAACTATCAGCTAGGACACACTTTCTAAACATGTCACAGAAAACAGATTATTATTATTATTATTATTATTATTATTATTATTGTTGTTGTTGTTGTTGTTGTTGTACACTTGTGTGCTCATCCCTCTTGAAGCATAAGGGATTGTATGTTCTGATGAGAGTTCAGGTCTCAACAATTACCTTGGGGGTAACAATCCAAGTTGTAAAACTCTTATTCTAATAGTCAGTCTGGAAAATGTTAATATAACTCTTTAGCATCCCCTGTACACTCAATGGCTAATTCACTGCATATCTTAAATATAGTGCTGTCACCAAGCAATGCATTGGTAACTGATTTTAGACCAATTTTTCTTTGTTGATTACAAAGTGGTTTTAAATTGGAGGTCCTGCTTTGAGACTGTGTACTTTGTAGAACCTAAAATTTCATAATTTTTAGTGAAATTCTGAAAGCAGATACAAAGTAGTGCACAAATGGATGCCTCAGAGCTAAATGTAAACAGCTCTGTCCCAAGCCAATAACCAACACATAGCTGGCAGGTGCTGCTTGAGCTTGCCACCTACACACACAGAATTTGACAGAGGATGAAAGACAAGTAGTGTACTTGTGTTCCACCTCAAGCCCTCTGAATTCACTGTTGGGGCTGACATTTGGGAACAGATTTCTGCAAAAACACAGTACAATGATGTATTTGAGAAGCTCAGCTGCACTTCACTCAGCTGAAGTGGCACACCAAACTCGCTGTACTAAGAGAAGGAGATTGCAGCTAAGGATTTATTGTGCAACTAGGATGTAGATGATAGCAATTCCATTCTCCTCTGCATTTTAAATATCCTATCTGATTGCACAAGCACCTCTATCCTTGAAACAGAGAGATCCCATCCTTAAAATGATAACACCACCTCAGAGAAGTGTTGTAAAATAAATATATACAATCTAACATGCAGCTGCCAAAACTGCTGCACCTGACTTGACAACAGTACTTTATACAGATTTACAAGCTGACCTTCCATGGTCATCCTCCCAACAGATTCCCTGTTTCAGCCTCCAAATTTCTTCTTCTTTCTTGCTTTAGATGCCTGCAGTTGGTAAAACTTCCTGGAGGTGCAAGATCCCCCACCTTGCTGTTCAGACTTAATTCTCTTAGTATTCCTGGAATGTGAGAACCATCCAGTCCCACAGAATACCCCTGGAAATCCAGCCCAAACCTCTGTGCAGAGGTGATGAGTTTAAGTCCATTCTTGCAGCTCAGTGCAGGAACAAGGCAGAGTCAGGGAGGCAGTGCCATGGGAAATGGCACCTTTAGGATTTACCAGTCCCTTCTGGGGCTGTTTGGGCAGGGAGTCAAAGGATGAAGTGAATCAGGGCATGGGGCTCCAATGCACCACTGGCTTAGAGACCCTGCTGGTTCAGACACCATTCACACCATCTTCTTCCAGAAAGAATTCACATTTTGCTTACAAAATAGCTATTTCAGAAGCCTCTTTTACTTCATGTCTCCACATAATCCTACACCCTAATTGTACTTCAGTTCTTTAATGCAGTGTTAAGTCTCCAGGCACATTTAAAGGCTAGAAAGAATATTAACTGCTTTGTAGGTATTTTTAGGAGACATTTTGATGACTTTGTACTGTAAAGTTCAGTTAAAGTTTTCTTTCTAAAAACAACTAAGTCATCAACATGATTAAATATGAGTATTAAATCCTTTAAGGCATTTAGATAAGTTTGTGGCCAGAAATAGAAGAGTTCTTTGGTTTTTAGGAAACACAGGATATCCAAAACTGTGCTATGGTTTAAAAGATAACTTTGACTGAGAAAAGGTCACTGAACTTTCATAACCCATTTACAGATCCAAGGCTAGAATCCACATAAATATTCTTTGACAACTTCACAATTCAGACATAAAATTATCTCATACATATAAATTCTTAAAATTTTATCAGTCATCACTGATTTCCCTTGAATGTGGCAAATTAATTTGTGTTTATGAAAGAAATAAATTGTATTTGAGCAGGTAATAAAGCATTAAACAGAAGACGTAATTGAAAATCTGACAAGTTCAACACAAAGTCTGTTAAACACATTTGCTCACATTTGGAAAATCACAGCCTCTTTCTCTGCAGAGCCACTCAAGCATTATCCCCATAATACAAACACTCCTGCTCCTTTTAAAGTTTTTGGTAATGTGAAGAAGAATTACCTTCAGAAAACAGAGTCTGGCAGGATGAGAGGATACTGAACAGAAGTTTAACTAAGGAAATGCTGTTATGGCTCACAACACAACCGAGCTGCAGTGAGCACCACCAGACCCTTCCCCTCCTCTGGGGAATGCAGAGGAGCTCAGCACTCCAGCAGCAGCCCAGGACCCAGGAAGCACCAGCAGATGGTGCTCTGAAAGCAGGCAGGTTTCTAAGAAAAATCAGCTTTTATGAATTGAAATTTGACAAGCACTGATGAGAAAATATCTTCAGGAAAAATATTATAGTAATATAATAAATTGTGCCTTCCTTGAGAGAAAAACACAGCACCATAAAAGGGTGATTTTCCCCCTAACTCATCTGCTTTCAGGTGATGCTGCTTTAATTATAATAGCACTGTTTGTTTCCAGAGCATAAGTACCAGTCATCATGCAGCAATCTCCTCCTTACCCATCAGAGTATCTTCAAGGCATCATTCCTTCTTGATGCTTCACAGATTTGCCTTGGAGGCAAGAACAGTTCAAGCCGTTCATTTATGAAACCAAAGGCATTCTCAGTGTTGTCAGAAATTGTGAAAAATTTGGGTACATTATTCCAGTGCCTTCTTTTATCCTTTTGCTTGGCAGGACTGATTGAATGGATCTCACACTTGAATTTTTTTTTATATATTCTCTATTTAAAAGCTTCCAGAGTAGGGCTGGCTTTCAGCACATACAGGTGCAGTCACACAGCTGCAGAAGGATGGAGCACCACCTAAAATGGACTTCAATATCGGAGAGCCTGAGTGGGATCACTGGAGGAAGAAATTGGTGATAAACCAAATCAAGATACTTAATTTCACTTATAGAAAGTGATCATGGGCTCAAGCCTGACAGAGGTCAAGAAGTGTTTGGACAACACTCTCAGGCACGTGGTGGGATTCTTGGGGTGTCCTTGATGATCTGGATGGGTCTCTCCCAACTCAGCATGTTCTGTGATTCTATAAAAAATGACGACAAAAAATGTGACCTGAAGTCCCCAAACAAGCAAATCTCCTCCCTGGGAATAGGGAAGGGATCCCCACCACACAGGCTGTACCTTGCAGAACAACAGGAATATGCAACGACCAACCAATGTGCTCCAGTTATCCTAGGCAAGATTTACTGATCCAAGGAAAAAAAAACCAACCCTAAACCCCATGTATAGTTAAAATATAGCTATTTGATACACATTTCTACATTTATTTGTTTGGAGAAGTTTATTTTATGTTTGCTAAACCAGGAGCCAAATCTCTCCAATGACATCAAATAAGGTATGAGGTTCTCCCTTTGGCTTAGGAATTATGTCATCTTTAATTAAGTATTAAATCATTAGGTGCTTCTCTGGGGACTCAGAAGACCTCCGTTGCCTGGCCCAACTCAGGTTTTTGTCTGTGATAAGACACCCAGCTGGCACTAGGGAGATAAATCAGCAGCAGAGGGGAAGGAAGGGCAGCACCAAGTCCTGGAGGGAGCAGAAGAAATTTTGCTGGGCTGGAGCAGCAAGAACAAACAGGGCTGAGGTGAAAGAGGAATGGGGCAGGTCTGAGGTGCTGACACCCAAGGCAGAGCTGCTGGGAAGAGGTGTGGAGGAAGGGGAGAAGGGTGGGAAAGAGAAGGGGAATGCAGTAACAACTGGGAACAGTTGGAAATAGGTAGCTCATTACACCATTCCATTAATCTTAATTAACAGCCCTGGATATCAAAGACTTAATTTGTGTAGAGTCTGAGCTTGACACTTCTGGCTGGTTTGGATAAGCTCAGGCCACCACTGCCTGCACACAGGGGTGGGATTTCAGCCTCAGGGACTGCCAACCCATAGAGTTCATCAGAACCAGGTCTGTTTAAGGTGGTCTGTGTACACATGGAGGGAGTGGGCAATATTTTTCTTCTCTAACTGAAGAGTCCCTCCTTTTCCTGTCTGTTTTGAAACACAGGTTAGACCAGCTTTGAGGACATATCTTGCAAAGCTGTTCACCTGCAAGGACGGATTTCCCCCTGCACATTTTTGTGTCAGATGCTAACCAGATATTCTATATCAAGATTTGTCTTTGGCAACCAGTTTCACAATGAGAATATTCACACCTAACTTCTCTCACCACAGCATTCAGCTCCAGGCAGAGAAAGAGATGCAGTGGCAGCAGTGGTAAAGTGGGCAGTGTTCAGTGGGGATTCACTACTTGTCTCCCACACTGAGTCACAGTAAAGTTCCCTTTTTATTTACTTGTGATCAGTACAAGAGAAGCAAAGAATACACCTCACTCACTGCACCAGAACACACATTAATTTGCTGTATCAGTAGAACAATTCATGTGTTGATTTAGTACTCATTAGTTCCTATGATCTCCCCCTCATCATTAAACTTCTCTCTGATGCCCTGCTTGATTTTAATAGGATCTTAAATTGCTGAAGGACTGTGCACTCTGAGCCACATTTATTTCCCTTAAGATTTTTTATGCTATTGCCTGTACAATATTTCTGTATGTTTCAAAGTGAAAGGTCAAAAATTATCATGAGGCTGTTTCCTCCCACTGAAGCACTGTTTTCCCACCAAGTCATTGATTTGCATGCAATCAGAAAGTTCCCCTTGCTTAATATCTTTGTCAATCCTAAATCTTTCACTACCTTGATGAAGAAAACAGATGATCTATCATTTGACACTGTTTCTGGATTAATATTTCCATTATCTCCACTAGAGTTAATTGTCTACATTTTTTTCTCTTGGAGTAATGGTACAGACAACAGGTCATGTGGCAATGTTGCATATACTAGATTTTATCTCAACTTTAACTGATGCAAGGAATTCACATTTGCTGTCTGCCTCAGTTTCTTGGACAAGGGTATGCATTTGGTCATAGATCAGCCTTAAGGTCCCAATATGAAAGAACAATCTTTCAGCTCTTCATCTATAGCAGAAAAGTATTCTTCATTCCACTGGAATATTCTACCTTTACTCTTATTTTATTTTCAGTCCTTCCTGACATCATTGCTATCAACTTCTACTGGTACAACAGATCCCTCCAGCACAAAACCCAGCACTTTCCCCAGGACATGATACAGAATATGATGGGTTTAATTTCACTTTCAACAACATCAGGATAAAACTGAAGTGTGGGAAGCAGGCATTGGATATAGAGTTTGTTCAATAGACAAGATTTTGCAGCTGCAGAGCACATTTCAGCTAAGGGCCTCAAAACATAAAATAAATTTCACAAGAGCCTTGCTGAGATAGGGTTTTGTGAGGTTCCTTTAATTAAGGTTTAGTTGATGAATGGGGGTAATGTTTGGGTTTTTGCAGAGGAAATCACGACAGTGACAAACAAATATATTTCTCATTTATTATGTGAAATTTGTGAGTTTCTGGATAATTTTATAATAAGCTATGAAGATAGTCCTGGATAATCTTTTTCACACCAGAAAATTTTAAAAACCCTGTGACTCTACTATGTCAAACCATAATTGATTTCATATTGACCAGCAGTCACAAATTTGTATCAAGGCACTGAGGAGCAAAACAAACCAAAAAAAGGAGAAGAGAACAATTGTGTGGAAAATAAGTGACAGGTTTATTGAACCAACTTTACTTGATATTGCATGGGAAGATGACTCTCCATTCAGGCAGAAATAATACACACAAAAAAACATCCTTGAACTAGGAAAACAGACAATTAATGCACTCAGGTTCACAGATGTTTTAATCAAGTGCAGTCTAGATGATTGAAACTGTAACTGTTTGCTATCCTGAGTAAAAGACATCAAAATAAATCTTCAGCATTAAATCCTGACATGAATATGGACTTTCTAGTAAGGCAAAAATTTGCAATAAAATCAGCATAGGCATTTATTGACAATTTAATTAGCTTAAAGAAACATATGGTTCTATACAGATCACCAATCTATCACTTTTAGGAGCTAAAAATCCTTTTCCATTTTCCACTAAAAAATCAAATAGTATATACCTCAGGCAATACAGAAATTCCAAGAATATTAGCCACGTTCTTATGATTGTGTTAACTTACAAAGTAATAATTTCAAATCTTTTTGGGGAGTGGAAGGAGGAAAGCCTTTGAGAGAGTGAAAATGGAGGGATAGGTGGGGTCCTGCTGCATGGTGTAGGCAGAGCTGCTCTGCCTCAGGTCTGTCTTGGTGGCCTGAATAGCCCTGGGAAATTTTTGTCACCACCCCTTAAAATGGAAGCACAGGTCAAGCGAGATGTTCTGCAAATGGATCAAAACTGTGGGACTCAGGTGGTGGAAATTCAGAGTTTCCTGTTTGCTGCAGAGAAAAACACCCATGAATCTCAGCAGACTCCAGCAGGGGTTACAAAATGGGGTAATGACAGTAAGGAAATTTAAATCATAGAATGTCCTGGGGCATTTGAAGAGAAAATAAAGATCCTCCAGCTCCAACCCCCCTGCCATGGGCAGGGACATCTTCCACTATCCAGGTTGCTCAGAGCTCTGTCCCACCTGGCTTTGAACACTTCCAGAGATCCAGGGGCAGCCTCTGGGCAAACCACCCTCACAGGGAAACATTTATTCCAAATACCTAATTTAAACCTACTCTCTTTCAGTGTGAGGCCATTCCCCCTTGTCCTGTCACTGGGCTGTGTCTGTGCTGTCCAGCCAGCCAAGGGCTCCCACTAGTGTTGCTCTTTATTTCAGTTCCACGGCTTGAATAAGGAGCTAAAAACAGGGGATTATTAAAGAAGGGAAAAAGTACAGTATGAGAAAGAAGCTGTCATAAGGGTTAGGCTCACAGATACTTTCACACTCAATTCATCAGTTGTAAACCTGATCCATGCTGTCAATTCCTCAAAGCTTATAAAATCTGGAAATTATTATCATCTGGAAATTCTGCTGAAAACATTCAGATGCCATTGTCAGCACCTAAGGAAAAATTGCAACACTCTGTGAAAAACAAAGTTTTAGTTGGAGGTCTGGAGAATGATGGAGGTCAGGGCATTTTACACCAGGTCCTCCAAATTCATGGTGCTGGGACACAGAAGGTATCTAAGACCAAGGGGACATCAATCTGGTTAAAATATTTTGGGGGGGGTGCTTTGTTCGGTTTGGTTTTCTTCTTTAAATCAATGCAGCAAGTTGAAGATCCTGGTCTTAAAAAGAAATCATGGAGGACTGGCGGTTGGATTGGGCTGTTGGGATTTTCCAGGTAACACTGGAAAACGAAAGTCTTGGGAACAGAGTTGAAGCTGGCACATCTGGAAGCAAATATTTCCATAACTGATAAGTTAAGCTGGTTTGTATGAGACAGAAATTTGCACATCTTAATAATAACAAGTGATTTTCACCAGATTATCTTTGTGTAGAACTGAGAATTTCTATTGTTGGAACCTTTGTAATATTCCAGCCAAGTTCACATCTTTTGAAATATATCTTCTAACACACTGAAGTACATCCCTGACTTGGATTTTCTTTTCTAGCAAACCTGAATATGCATTAATAAGAGGTACTTATTGGAGAACTATGAGCTTTTTGGTCTATGTGCACAAGAATTTGATATCTAAATAGGAAGGGACCACAGGAAGAAATTTTTACTTTTGGATTAGATAAAGACATAGGACAGAAATAAATAATATCTTTGTATTTTCATTGAAATTTGCATCTGGCAATTTCCAGGCTCATGTCCTGCATTCATTATTAAATACATAATGATACCTGGAAAGGCATCTTTATATTAGGCACTTTATGTTTGTTTCCTGTGTATCATGATTTGACTAGCATGATGACTTGGGGGAGCAACCAGAGTACTCAGGAGTCTACTGAGAAAATTGTAAAATGCCTAGGAGTTTACATTTTAAAAGTCTGGAAAAATAATTATGATGCAATTCCACTAGAGCATATGATAGAGATATTTGTTACTCTTCATATCTCTTGGCACAAGAGCACCACAAGATAAAGAGCTCAGAAGGAGAAAGCCACACAAATCCAGATGAGAGACAAACCTTTTGTGCGGAACCATGCAGCAATGAGCTACTTAATATATGGTCAATTTTCTGATTTTTTTTTTAATTAAGCCTTTTAATTCAGATTTGTGCAAATACAGATTTTAAAGTATTTGCTATTCACCAAATAGATTCTGACTAATTACATGTGGGACAGCAATTATGTAAGAAATAGGGAAGAAGTTGCGACTTTAAAACCCCAATTCCCTTTCTCAGTAAAAAATGGAATTCCCCAAATAACAAACAAATCACACAAATAAGTGATAATCTTGCTTTTCTGGAAGCTGTCTTAGAAAATAAAATAAAACATATAAGAAGATTTATGGATATATGTAGAATTGCTGTCACTAATGAAATCCAAACTTCTGTGTGCCTCCAGCACTACCATACACCAAGTTTTGCATAAACAAATAGTAGTTTCACTTTTAATCTTCCCAGACTTGTGTCCATTTAAATGTATCCACTTCCTCAAAGGTGGGATAACTGCCAGCTTCTTTTGAAAAAATTAAAAACTGAGATCAAAAGGTCATACCTTTAGGTTTGATTTTAAAAGGAGCAGGAGTACAAAATTAAGTTGAGCCTTCATGAAAATGAACCAGTACATCTTCAAAATCTGAAACTTTGCTGTTTCACATGAACAGATGCTCCTGCTTTAAGTGATTGGATGCCCTTGACACTTCCATGAGTGCTAAAGCCACGAGTAACCAGCTGTGCTCTATATAACTGTGCTGAGCACTCACAGACTACTAAAAATAATCAGAAATAACCTGTACAGCTAATGGGCTGTTATGCTTAGATATAAATCTTCATCGTCTTTTGATTGATTAACTGAAAGGGGTGATGTTATTACTGAACCTGAGCAATCCTACACTGTTTTCCTTTATCCATATCATTATAATAATATATGCCTTTGTTTTCTAAATAGATACTGCTCTCTTTCTTTTTAAAAGGGTATCATCATCAATTACGCTTGAACTTTTAAATCACTGTTTTGCAAACTTTTGAAGTATTTTTCAAGTTAATGAAGGCAAAGGTGTTTTCTTGTGACACAGAATTTAACTTCTGCGCACCCTTAGGTGCACACAGGGTTTCTATTTACGGCACCAAAACAATGCAATTATCACTGAACATTTCAAAACAGTAACTGTGTGCTTTGATGACTAGACACCAAATATTTTTCTAGCAGAGATAAAATCATTGCTGTAGCATATTTCCTCCTGCTTCAACAGGCTCGGTTTCCAAATCACCTTGCCCTTCACAAGCCCCTTAAGAATCCAAAGCCAGAGGTATCAGGAGTCAGCAGTTTAAAAACATTTCCACACTGGAGCACCGAGAGAAGGAAAATCCTCTGCCGGCTCCTGCCCATGCATCCTGTCCCCAGGAGGGGGAAGCCGAGCTCCGCCAGTTGCAGAATGAAGTTGCAGTGGATTAAAGAGAAGTGTGGGAAGGGTTTTTATTCTTTAACATCAACTATTCTTATGCTTGTTCCCAGGAATGACGTTAATGCTCTCCCACGACTCCCCACTGTGGGTAAGAATCTTTCTGTCCTCACTGAGAATGCTCTAAGTTTTGGGTCAAAGAGGATTTTTTCTTTTTTTTCCAAGGCAATTTTGCACTTGAGCAATGAAACTGACATGAAGCACATGGTCTTTCTGGTTCTCCTCTCACCCACACAAATGTGCTGCTCAGAGCTTTAACAAGGAGTCCCGAGCCCAAGCACCAGTTTCAATTAAGATGAAATACAACTGTTCTGTAATCCAGGGCCAGCAGCCTGTCTGGAGGGCTCCTCTCCATAATGAGGAGGATCGTGCTCTTTCACAGAAGGCCATTTTCAGTGCTGGAAATGAGGAGGGTCAGCCAATTTCCAGAATACTTCTGTGCCATTGGAGTCACCTTGGTGCCCAGATGCTTCCAAGCTTCCTGTAGTTCCACATTTCACCCCCAGATGCCCAGGGTCATCTGTCCTGGCACCACTGCCCACCTCTGGGCATCCAATCCTCCACTTGGATGTGTTGGCTGCCCACTCTGCATGGAGGGTTTGGTCTGTGGGCAGGTGTGAGGTGTGAGCAGCACATTGATCAGGATGAAGTGTGGGGCTCAGCAAACAAAACCTGTCCGTGAAGCACGGTGAGCACAGTGAGCTGGTGGCTGGGTGTGTGTCTGCAGCACGTACAACCACCCACTCTGAGTCATCACCTACAGTTTCAGCTGCTCACAGAATCTCAGAATCACAGAACCACTGGGTTGGAAGGGACCTTCATGATCATCAAGTCCAACCCATGCCCTAACATCTCAACTAGACCATGGCACCAAGTGCCACATCCAGTCTTTTTTTAAACACATCCAGGGATGGTGAATCCACCCTGGGCAGACCCTTCAGTACTTTATCACTCTTTCTGTGAAAAACTTTTTCCTAATATCCCACCTATATTTCCCTTGATGCAGCTTGAGGCTGTGTCCTCTCGTTCTGTCTGCCCTGCCTGGCTGCTCCTGCCTTAGTTGCTCCAAGGATACAGAACCCACTGAGATCTTTTAGGAGCTTCCCAGCCTGGAGGAGCTGGGGTGACAAAGGAACACAAGTGTTGGGTGGGTGGAACATTCTTTAAGGGAGGGCAGGCTGCCTGCAGTGATTTTTGCACGCAGAGCAGCAGCCCCACTGCCAAGCAGTGATGCAACATCCACAGCAAGCACTGCTCCAGACCTGTCCTCCTGGGAAATCAAAACCAAAAGCTCATGACAAATAAGTACATTTTATTATCCTCAGTTGATAAGTTCAAGGACTCAGGCGATTATGCAAAGCAATCTTTTAATTCAGAGCAGAATCATACTGCAAGGTATCGACCTGCCTGAGGGCCCCAATGCCTTGGGCTTTAGCTTTTATATTTTTTGGAATCTCTGCTGCTTAGTGTTTAACTCTGAAACTTCATATTAGGTGTTAGTAAGTTTGCTTCATAGGGTAGTCAGGCAAAACAATCCCTTCCTAGCTAGAGAATCAAGGACAACTGGTACCCAAAAAGCAGAAACAACAGAGAGGGAAAGGGGGCAAGCCAGGGGGCTGAGACTTCACAGCCTGGGGCTGTGGTTGGATAATTGACCCCAATATGTAAATTAACCAAAACTAATACATGTGTAAAGACTTGTGACTGGGATCCATCTTGGATTTGATTTGGGTATAGCCCCAGCCAGGCTCTTGCACTGCCCAAGGTGAATCCTTTCAATAAATACCTATTTTATCCCTTTTGCTCTGTCTAGTCTCTGTTCCAGTTCAGCCTTTCCAGGCATCAGCCCAAACCAGTGTCCTTTCCCTTTTGAAAGCTGAGCGCACCTGACAAGCCTTAGTGTCAGCAAACAGACAAGGTATGAGATCAGGAATCAACCAAGCAAATTCTGCACCACTGCTTTTAATGAGGAAACAGCACAGGCATTAGGAGTAGATCTTGCTTCTTCTACCCTATGGTAAGCACACAGAGCTGTCCCCCTTCTGATGCCTTACAATTAGCCTAAAAAACTTGACAAGAAATATTTTTTTTTTTTATTACAGAACTATTTAGCAAAAGATATTCAGTTTCTCCTGCAATACAGTATTTCTAACAGGGTGTGTTAGCCCAGAACTTTTAAATCATCTTACTTTCCAGCCTTATTCAAAATGACCAAAACCTAGCAAATCAAAAAATATATTTTTTTTAAATTGAGAAACATGGGGAATATTTTTTCATCCTAGTTCTCTGCTTTGTATACTGCACAGACTTCTTAGTTCTCATTTGTATAATGCACAGACTTTTGGTTCTTATGGGGAAAGCAAGTACACAAGCAATATATAGCACTGTTGGCCCAGAATTTTTTTAGTTTCCTCTTAGGAAAAAAAAAGTCTCCTTATTGAGTATGCATCCTCAGGGAGCAGAAAACTGATTCTGTGCATGCCAATTTTTGCATAGAAATAAAAAAAATGTGGCAGTGTGATCTATATCTCCAGTATAAAAGAATAAAATAGTTTGAATTCTTGAATAAAAGAGTTTCTAAGAGTATACATGATTTAATGATATACAAGTCTCACTGCCACTCTCCAATCCAGAAGCTTATATTTCCCATCAGAAACTACTGAATATTTTCTTCCACATTAATGTAAATCAATACAATATAAATTATTACTCTGTCAGACTATTTTTTATTACGCCAGCTGAAAAAACCCTTATCTCTATGAAAGTTGTGTCAACATTGTGCAATTCAGTGTCTGATTGTATCCATGCTCATTTCCCTGCCAGTGCCAATAACAGCTCTGTGGTATAAACTGTGCATTTCTGTGGCACAGCAATTCAAAATCTGGGATTCTAGGTAATGGAATTTTTTTCTGACGATCCCTCTACCTGTCCTTTTTTTTTTTTTTTTTTTAATTACGAGAGGATCACTTTAGATTGAGATACAAGGAACAAGTGCTTTACAAGTGTTTTACAAGTGGTTTTGTGCTCAAGACATGACTGAACGTGGCACTCGGCCACAGACAACTTGGTTTGGGGTTGGCAACAAACACAGCCAGAGCCACAGCACAGTGTCCTCTCTCCCTTACTTTATTTTCAGGGTTACTCTGGAGTGATTTCTGTACAGACTTGATTAACCCCACACAAATTTTAGCTGGTGCATTCTTTTTTTATTTGGATTTGTATAAGTCTTTTTTTTGTGTGTGCCAGTAGACACCACCAGAGCTCAAGAGAGGGTGTGTTCTCTGCCACAGTGCCACACCTCAGGGATCCTGTGTCACTTACAAGTGTGGAGCATATCCCAAAATTCCTCTCAGCCTGTTCCTGGATCTCATCCAACCCAGGGTCTGAAATAAACCTGGTGGAAGTGGCTGCTCCATGTGGTCTTGTGCTGATCCTGAGCATCCCCAGCATCCTCCCTCCAATACACATCATTAAGCCAAACCTACAAAAATCTTTATACATGTGAGAAGCAGCATATTCCCTCTCAACCAACTTCTACTGCTATGGCTTTCTTACTTAAAAGATTGAATTTGGGAGCCTCTTTTCATGAGCTTGGGCCAGTGAGACCTTGTGTGCCCGCCACCCTTCCTACCTCCTCCCCATGGCCCGGAGTGTTCCCAGCTCCTGGCAGTGCTGGGGGGTCACTCCTGTGGTTATATGTGGATAATCTTGATTTAATGGGCAACAACAAGCAGATTCTTGCCTCTCTAAAGTCCTTGAAAGTTCTCAGAAAAGCCACTGCTTTCCCTTATTATTCACCCTCATACTTCGGAGTCTAGGTCCTTCCCGACTAAAGCACATTTTGTCCTCAGAGTGACAATGCTTTCTTTTTCTTAAAGGCTGCCCCAGTTTATTTTCCTGCTCTTTAAGCCTTTCAGTTCCTGGTCTAGGTGGGAGCAGCAGCCTCTGTGGTGTCTCTTCAGCCAAAACATCAACCACTCATCAGATTGAAAATGAAGGAAGGGTCTCAGCTTGAACCTACCCAGTCTGAGGCAAAGGATCTACAAGGATTAGAGAGAAAATAAATGGGTGATGTTGGAAGCCTGGATTCCACCTCACACAAATTGAGCTCATATTACACTGGGATTTGTATCTGAACATCCTTGGCTGTGGGAAATCTCAGATGAAGTCTTCTTGGCCTAAGTCTCTTATGGATTAATGCTACGTGATTTTAAAACAGCACAAAAGCAACCATGGAGTCTGTGCATGCCACAGGTATCTGACTGTGTTTCTAGCTTTGATGCACTAATATGAACTTATAAAGTGAATACACTTAGATTTTAGTATGCTGTGTGTTTCTCACTTTCCAGCACCCATTTCTTCAAGAATTTCAATGCTTTTACAAGAAATAGATGTTGCTAATGATAGTTCTTCAATATCAGAAACAGCTCTGTATCTGATATTAAAAAAACTACAAACCACTCACACAATTTAAAGCACTACAGATTTATCACTGGTGTTACATTATTATTTGTTGGAGAAGTCCAACAGAGTTGGGATGCTGATTCTTAGAAAGCATGAGAGCCACATGCTCATGTTGGCCTCAGCAGAAAACTTCACCAGAGAAGGGAACTGCCCTATCCAGCCCACAATACAAAGATTATGTCTAATGCCCCCTATGATATTAAAACCTGACTGATACTGTAGTCTTAAAGTTGCACACAACTGTGTATTTTTCTCTTTTAAAAGACAAAAGCCTTGACCATACAGAGATATCACACAAAGAACATCCAGAAGTGGATAATCATGAGAAATGACACATCATCTGCTCAAAGGTGACCAGCCAGAGAGTTCATGCACATTCAAGAGTTCTCACTTCTGGCCCTACCTTTTCTGGTGAAACAGCCAGCTATTCCCATCATCTCTTAGCTTACTTTTGAAGAATAAAGCCTGCCCTCTTATCTGCAGATACTTAGCACCATATTAGGATCTGATCCTCTAGTTGACCAGTGGACTTGGCTTGGGACTTCCAAATTTTTCTCACCTTGTTTGCAACTTCATAGTATTGTCCTCAGGCTGAAAGAACCAAAGATATTTCTTGAGGTGGCAGAGATATTAATTATATTGTATACAAGACTGCTTTACATTTCCTGCATTCCCAGAATTTATAGGGTTTTTTCTGAGAGCAAGTCTCTGCCCCTAACTACGTCTCATAATGAATGAAATCATCACATAAACTGCAAAGCAGTTCCTCTTTACTGCCCTAAACTTGGTATACAATGCAAATCCTATTAAACTGTTCCCTTGATAAATAAAATATGTTTATTTTAATTCTTCAAAGCTGACCTAAGACAATAGGGCCACATTTTTATTTAACTAAATGACAAGCAGATAGTGCTTGTTTTGGCACAATTATGATTAAGTTTCAGTGTCTATTTCTACCACAATCACTATGAAAACATTATTTTAAAATGCTTTTAAAAGGATAGTAAACATTCTTAATACAATAGAGTTTTGATAACAATGTCTGCTGGCATGCCTAAAATATGGACCTAACAAATTCTTCCCTGGCTTGGACTAATAATCCTTCCAGTGCTACAAGAACTGCTCAATTAATATTTGCAAATATACAGCATATATGTACACTGACTAAAACAGGCTAACTCTCAGGTCAGGGGTTATCCAAAATTTATGAGATTTATGTGTCATTTCCCTAGTAAGTCCTGGTTTCAGTTTCAGTTACATAAATAAGATCTTGTTGATGCTTGATGATCTTGATTCAGATCTAGACTGCAGCCTTCCTTATTCACATTTCTTCCATGGTGCATTAAAAAAACATACATTTTTTTTTCCTTCCACAACCACTTTATTGTCTTTATTTGACATGAGGATGAGATTGGTTTTGTGTAATTTCATTATCTACTCAGAGACTGTTTATGCTGACCTTTGTGGTGACTTTGTAGAACACTGAGGTCTTTATTCTGTAAATCCTTTATTGAGACAGTCCCAAAGCCTACTTGCCTGGAGGGTGAAAACCTCCATCAGTATCCACCAGGTTTACATAAACACTAACATATAAAAATATTATTTCTCTTTAATCTTTTCAAATGCTTACCAAAACAATGATTATTTATAAGTTAGAATAGTAAAATGTGTCTCGTTTTAAGAAAACCATACAGGATTGTGAATCAGAGGAAAAAACAGCATTTCTTAGTCTACAAGTTTAAAAATCATCCTGCAAACATACTTGAAAGTGTTTTATCTCGCTATCTGAATAGAAACAGGATAATAATCATAAAATATAATCTCCTGAGAGCTCATAGGAAAACATTAAAAAAAGTCAATGTAACTGGTACAATTCCATCTGTATGTTACTGTTTTGTTCTGGGCAACTTCAACTCACATCCAATCTGGCAACAGATGAGAAGCAAACACAGAACCAAAGCAATCACAATAAATTACAGCTACACTATTATTTTACTGGGTAATTATTAGAGATAATTGCTTTCAGCACTTGAGGAAAGGCCATACAAAAGACTCTCACTGCCAGGAGACTGAGCTCTGCCACTGCTTCTTGATGTTGGCCCCAGGCTAACTCACCTCATGGCCTTGCCCCTGGCTCAAAGACCATCACCCTTTGGCAAAGCCTGCTACTGAGGTGTGAGTGCAGGCAGTGCAGACCTCTCCCTTCTCAGCTACACCCCCTCAGCAGGTGAAAACCCTGCCTGCCTCTGAACACAGCATCAAAGGCAGCCCAGCCACACAGCCAACCTGCGTTCAACAGCTGGACCCCAGCACAACTCCAGTGAAACACCTCCAATCACTACAGCAACCTGAGGACACGCTTTTTAGACACTTCCTCAGGCTGCCAGTGGTCAGCAGAAAGTTAATGTTTTCTACAAAATATGACTCAGAAAATGCTCAGGGCTGTGGTACTAGAGCAGGGAATGTTCTGCCCTGCAGGACTTACTTTTCTTTTAATAGCTTTCCAAATATTTCAATCCTTCCAGTGGGAATTAGAAGAATGCCAAATGGATGCCTTCAGTTTGGGCAAGACCATACTGGACTGGCTCCATACAAAGCCATAGTCATGAACCAATAGATAAGATTCTCAGAAACAATTAAAACACACTGTTAGGGGGTAATACAGGAATAAATGTATTTAGGAGCCATGAGGACATTAACACTCCAGATAACTTACTGGAGTCTGATATTGACTGGAAAAAAAAAGTTACTGGCAAGGCATCTTATTTAGAAATTAATAGACTTGATTAATCCCAAGGAGGTAGTAAAGTTAAAAACATTTGTAATATATATTAGAGGTGTATCTGGTATTGTGGGTCCAGATAGCAGATTTAAATTGAATCCCCCCAAACTTCAGGGACAGAATTACTCCAAATATTCTTAAATTATTTCCACTGCTAGCAACATTCCCATGAGGAAGGGATGCCCCTAATCAGCCCCACCACGGATGATTTAGCCACTCACACACTTTCACACATCCCTGCGTATTTAGAAGTGCGCCATACTCGGTACAACATTTTCCATTGTGTCACTGGGTGACTGCCTCACCATTTCTGCCTGCTCTCAGCTGGTTCTGCTTTTGTGGCTGTGTGGGTGGACGGGTCTGGGCAGCCCATGGGAGGAGCCTGCAGGCACAGGAAGAGCTGCTGCGTGCATGCTCCACTGAGACCCTTCCAACTGTGATTCCAGGAAAACCCCGCACGGCACCGTGTGGAAAAACAGGAGTTTGGGTGGGAAACTGAGTGCTCCTACCTCACATGAGCTCACATTTTTTATTCCAGCAGGTTGGAATCTGGGTGAAAATCTCTGTAAGTAATGCAGAGAACAAAGTAAAAGATTAATGTCTGCTGAAATTTGAATTGCCTCTGTGATATGTTCTGTGTTGCCAATGTATTCATCCAATATTGTTTTCATTCCCACTGCTTTCTTTCCTAACCTCCTGTGCTCATGGGTGGAAGTCCTTATAATGAAAATGGTCAAGGGGAAGATTGAGCTTTTTAACAATGTCATCTTACATTTCTTGTGGATCCATGCACATGTGAATACATACATACATTTCCCTTGCCATGGTCCTGATATTCTGAAAGCATAGCACGGATCTAATCTGCTGTGTAGGTATGAGTAGCACGCAGAGAACTGGGATTCTTTCCCTTTCCTAAAATTAAATGAATGCCCAATCTGAAAGAAAAGAAAAGAAAAGAAAAGAAAAGAAAAGAAAAGAAAAGAAAAGAAAAGAAAAGAGA
>JANRGV010000051.1:107514573-107537075 GCA_024734035.1 Alethe castanea
CTTCCTTCCTTCCTTCCTTCCTTCCTTCCTTCCTTCCTTCCTTCCTTCCTTCCTTCCTTCCTCTCTCTCTCCAAAATAAAGTGGGAATCAATAATTTGACAAAAAACTCCTGAGAAATAAAACCCACTTCTCTCTCTCTGAGCTGTAGCTGGTACAGCAGTGTATGCTGCTCCACCAAATCTTGCCTGCATTACATCACACCAACGTCAGTGGGTGTGATGGGAAAAGGACAAAGAGGCCATATTAGCTGGAGACAAGTGCCAGGAAAAAAAGAGGAAAATAAGTCAGGAAAGTCAGAATTAAAACATTACAAAATATTACATGTATGCAATCAGTGTTGCAAGATGTTGAGCACCAGGGGCTGGAGGAAGGTGCTGGACAGCTGATCACCAGCTGATGAGCCAAGCAATATTGCTCCTTTTTTACTTTCTGGGGTGAGCCCTGTCCTGCTGTGAATGGAAGAAAGAGGCAGCACATCCATGGCATGGCAGCACACACAAAAAACCAGGCAGAATCCACAGGTAGATCCCCACCTGTACTCATTACTGACAGCTACTGACCTGCCTCTAACCCACTATGGAATCAGGCTTAATGTCCTGACCACTACACCTCCTGAAAGGCAGGGCTTTTAGGGGAATTCAGCCCAACCACTCATCTGTCCTGCAACCATAGCTTCAAAAACCCAAATGCCACACTACACTCTATCTACACTTTGTATTGCAAGTGTATCACAGGGAATTTTTTGAGTTATCTAAGGGTCAAACCAGCTTTTTACAATAAAATGAAACTACGGTGCTCATCAAATCCTAGCAGTAGTACTATATTTTATCAAATAATTCAATAAACAACATTAAGTCATACAAATTTCAGTTCCTGTTTCTCACTAATTGGCACCCATACCATATCCTGTTGCACAGGTTCCCATTTCACTGTGCCATGAGGAGAAAGAAACACTTTTTTTTTTTTTTAATTCTAAAGACAATATTAAAACATTATTTTTGGGATGTGATGGCACTGTTTTGCTCTGACATTAACATATCCAGGAATATAGCCATTTTTCTTCAAGAGGGGATATTTTCATATCAGAGATTGATTTCCAAAATTTGCTGGATTCTTTACTTCATGGCAGTGGCTTAGAGCAGAACATATTTTCTTTCTAATGTAGTGTTAAGACTTTTTTTACTATATCTGTTCTTAAAACAGATTTCTATAAGGTCCATTTAGACTTGGAACACAATATCAGCTTTCAAACCCATGCTTAAAATGTTTTACAATTTCGAATCACAGCTCATTTATTTTAACAGTTATGCTGAATGTAATGATAACCAAGTTACAATTATATCTATAAAATTATGGGCAATATTATTTCTTTTAATATGCTTCCTAAAAATTCTTTAATTTGTACAGCAAATATCTGCGCTGCATTTTATCTCCTTAGAGTAATGTAAGTATTAGTCTTGAGACTTCATGTAATTGTGTTTGCATTTGAAAAATGCTTCACCTGTTCAGATATTGCCACAATGGCTCTTAAGGATTTTCTCTGAACATTTCATCAATTCTCCTCACAAATGGTCACCATGGTCACAAACAAAAATTATAGGGCATTTTATGGACTTCATCTTACCACAGTTTGGGAAGGTTTGAAAATAGTTTTGGTAGGTTCTAAATACCTTTATGTTTTAGTTTAACCAGAGAGCAGCCAATGTTTCCACCATGGACTCCCTCTTCATGCTCTCTGGAGAGTTTGCCAGTCACTGGGATCCAGGCTTACTTGTGATGGGGTTTTTTAATTGCTCAGAGGATTTTCAATGCTCTCTGTGTTATGTGAGATCAGAAATTCCATGCTGAAGAAGTTGTCCTAAAATTAAAAGCCTCCTGTTGGAGAAGGAAAACTTCTGCTGGATGGTTTCAGACAATCTGGTCCTTTTCTTCCTCAGTTAAAGGCATCAGCATCTGGTTTGAAGTCGAGTTTATTCAGCTGTTCTCCCTTTCTTGTCACTCTTATAGTCAGTGTAGTGAACATGGGCAACAGAAAGTAACCCTTCTCCAGAAGGCATTTCACACTCTAAAACCTGTGAACTCTATTCCCCAAGAGATTTTTTGATGCATTATCTAGTGTCCTGAGCAAAGGATATCTGGCAGAAATGAAACTGAGCAAAGGAGCAGAGGGCAATTCAGACAGCAAGAGCACTCTTCTCTTTGGAATCACTCCACACAGGATAATATGGCCTGAATACAAGAGGCTCAAGAGACATTTTCAGCAATGACATACTGTGGTGGATTTTTTTCTTTTTAACATGCTCACATACAGTGAGCTGGGAAAAGTATTGCCAATGTACTCCTCAAACAACAGGAAATCAACTATCTCAACATGCACAACTAATAAAGAACTGTGAATACCAGTGTTCCTTTCTAACAACGTAAGTAAATATAACACAGTACTTTCCTTCTCTGGGTATAAATAAATGGATTGCCATTGATGCCACTTACACAGAGTACATTTTGCCCAAAACATGCGTTTTACAGGGCTACAGGTTTCCTCTTTTGCATGGAACAATCTTGGAATTTGTGCCTTAAAAGTGATATTTTTGGCCAATTCCCCGAGTGCCTGGTATGACATCAAAATGTGAGCTAGAGAGAAAACACACAGACTATTGTTTCCTCTTTGTTCATTCACTTCTCACAAATTATTTTCTCAGAATCACAGGATACTTTAATTGCAACTGCATTTTTTCCCTCCTCAGCAGACTGTTCTTAGTAGTCAGTTTTGCTGTCTTCCTCCACTGTCCCCTAGTTAAGGAACAAAATTGTGTTTGTGCACTGTTCTTCTCTCACCCTTTATTAAGTGTACCTCTTCCATTTGCTAATTCTACTAGCTACTCTGTAGGCAGAGAAAAAGTGTTGGAAAAGTGCTGCAAAATCATTCATGCTTTCTACCTTCTTTTGTTCTTTACCCCTGCATAAAACTGCCCAAGTGGCCAAAGCCACTGTGATTTCTCTCTTGACTTTTTTCTCAGTTGCAAGTCATACTTTACTTTAGTAAAGCTTTAGTGTCATGCACACTTCCATCAGGAAATATTTCAGTGAAAGACATGAATTGGCTGATGAGAGTATGTTCTGATTCAGGCATAATTCCATAGGCATGTTTATCTTCCTTTAAATTTAGCACATATTTAAACCTACCCTCCCAGACTGATCACTGATTTGCAGGTGTCAGTGACACACAGAGAGGCTGAAGGAGTGTCAGCTTTAAGACCCAAAACCAAAATCCCCGTTCTTGCTGCTGGCTGGCAGCGGAAATGGCCTTGAGACCTGCGGGTGTTGCACAACCCCAGAGTTTCACGTTCATTGTGCACAACGTAATCGCATTGCCGGGTGACTAAAACCAAGAAAAAATAAAACATGAATGTGGCAGACTTTAACCATTGATGCTGTGACAGCTTTGTGCTGCGTGTCACAAACACTCACGGTGGCAAAGAGGTCCCAGCTGGGTTGAAGCTCCTGACAACAAACGAGGCAAACACGGCCACTGATGTGAAGCCAAAAATGAAACTGCAGAGACTGAGAACCGCAGCTTTTAAACACCCGGGTGTTAAAACCACACACCTACGACAGCTCCAGGTGCGGCTCTGTTCTCTATCAAATCCCATGCATCTATTTACAAAATATAAATATAGAATAAATATGCTACTTATGCAAACATACACCTAACGTACTTTGAAACACAACTTTCCCAGGTAGGATTCCTCGAGATTCCGGAGCGCAGCGGGCGCGGTCCCTGCGGGACCGATCCCCAGCACATCGCAGAGCCGAGAGGCTGCCGCTGTCTCCGTGCTGTGGCAAAAACTGCCCAGCCCCGGCTCCCAGCAGCGGCGAGGGCACCCCGCCTGACCGGGACCGGACAGGGATTTGCGGAGAAGGAGGGTTTGCGGGAGCCGGGAACCCGCATCCAGCGGCACCGAGCAGGCTGTGGAAGGGGTCAGTGGGGATGGGCGAGTGCCTGAGGCAGCCACACTGCAGGACGGGCTGTGCCGGGCCCCTGAGGCAGCCACACTGCACGGACAGGCTGTGCCGGGTCCCTGAGGCTGTGGAAGGGGTCAGTGGGGATGGGCGAGTGCCTGAGCACACCACACTGCAGGACGGGCTGGGCCGGGTCCCTGAGGCTGTGCCCGGTCCCTGAGCTCACCACACTGCAGGACAGGCCGTGCCGGTCCCTGAGGCCGTGCCGGTCCCTGAGGCCGCGCCGGTCCCCCGTTCGCACAGCGCGCCCGGCATCGGCCGCTCGGAAGGCGGAAATCCCCGGCGGGGGAGGCGTGGGAGGGAAAAGGGAACGGCCTCAAGCGGGCAGCGAGTGCTAGGCTCAGCTCAGCAGGGCTCAGCACGGCTCGGCTCAGCAGGGCTCGGCTCAGCAGGGCTGGTTCGGCCCGGCTCCGGCGCGATGAAGCCGCGAGGGTGAGTGCTGGCCGCGGGGGAAGGAAGGGTCGCTGCCGCAGCGCTGCCCGGGCAGGGATGCGCATCCCCCTGAGGGAAACGCGAGTTTTGCTGCTGCAGCAGGCAGGGAAAGCGCTGGCGAGGACTGGGCTGCTTAACTGGGGCCAAAGGGGACTCTCGGATCTGGGGCAGGCTGCGGAGCGGGTCCCGTCCGCCGGCAGCGCTGCCGGAGCCGGGACACGGGCAGAGCCGGGACAGGAGAACCGGGACAGGAGAGCCGGGACAGGAGAGCCGGGACGGGCAGAACCGGGGACGGGCAGAGCCAGGACAGGAGAACCGGGACAGGCAGAGCCCGGACGGGAGAACCGGGACAGGAGAGCCAGGACAGGAGAACCGGGACAGGCAGAGCCCGGACGGGAGAACCGGGACAGGAGAGCCGGGACGGGAGAACCGGTGACGGGCAGAGGCCGGGGACGGGCAGAGCCGGGACAGGAGAACCGGGACAGGCAGAGCCCGGACGGGAGAACCGGGACAGGAGAGCCGGGACGGGCAGAGCCGGGGACGGGCAGAGCCAGGACAGGAGAACCGGGACAGGCAGAGCCCGGACGGGAGAACCGGGACAGGCAGAGCCCGGACGGGAGAACCGGGACAGGAGAGCCGGGACGGGGAGAGCCGGGATGGGAGAACCGGTGACGGGCAGAGGCCGGGACGCGGGCAGAACCGGTGTTGCCAGAGCTCCCCGCCTGCCCGGGCAGGGGTCCCCTGTCCGTACGCGGCCCCAGGTAATTAACGGGCCTTTTATGGATATTTTCAGCTGAAGAGTTTCGATGGCACCTGACTCACCTGGGTTTTATTGCCCAGGGTAGCGCTGCTTTACAGCCGCTGTTAGAAAATCTCGGCAGGTGACCTGCTCTGGGCACCTGCTGATCGAGAAGAGCCGTGTCGCCACATGGTTAGGGGACACTGGGTCTCAGCAGCGGAGCAGAGCTCCCAAAGTTGTTATTGCAAGCATCAGGGTATCTCTTTGCCTGGCTAGAGTGTGCTACAGTAGCAACATTCCGTGCCTTTGAGATGAGTAGTGATGAAAATGTTGAGGTGCTGGTAGAAAGAATCATCTCACCTAGCAAGAATGTATTAAAGGGGAAGTGCAACTTTCTCCTGTTTCACACGGCATTTTTAAAAACCTGCAGAAGAGGAAGGTGTGGGAAAGAATTGAAAAGGTAAAAAAAAAAATAATTTTTTTTTCTAATTATGAGAGCAAGACCTGAAGAAGGTAGTGCAGCTATGCCACCACTTAATTAAGCTCACTGCTAGTGTGGTGGACACAGAAGCTGAGTCAATGTGGAGGGCAAAAGGGAGGTTTGTCTGCAGGCAGAGCATTTCTCCCTTTTTCCAATTGAAACTTGGAATTAAAGCTACTCCAGGGGAACATCGTGGGTTGACACTGCCCCCACAAACCACAGCTGCAACTTCCTCCAAGTAGAAGAATGAGGCATCTCTGCATCTGTCCAACCTTGACTGTGACATCACTTACTAAAATAAGAAATCAAGATCCGTTTTGTATACGTACATATGAGAGTCAGTTCTGGCTGAATATCTGAATGTTTGTTGGCATTAGCAAATGCCTACCATGGGAAATTCCCTAGAGTCCCACAAAGATCAGTCAGTTATTGTTATCATTCTATTCAAATGAGTTGCTATATCCATAGCTTCTAACTGGGGTGGTAAATAGTAAAACAAACAGAGGCATGGGATTAAGAAAGATTGAGTACATGAGCTGAGCTTGCCAAAACAGACCTCTACAAGCCTGGTACAAAAGTGATGACTCCTGCATGGTGTAAAAAATACAATAGGAATTAAATACAAATCCACGTGTAAAAACCACTGTCAGAAACAGAACAGAATGTTTAGGTGTGCTTCCTTGGCAGACTTCCTGTGAGACTGATTGCAGGTTTACTGAAGTAATAGAGCAGAAATTTTCCACACTGAGCATCCACTTTAACTTTTCAAGCCTTATCTATCAGATCATTTCAAAGGACACAGAAAACGAAAAAAGTGTTTTCTTTGTACAAAAAATAATACAATTCATACTGGTTCTCCCCTAAAGTTTCTCCACCTCAGTCTCTGGCAATGGGGCTTCAAGTAGAGGTAGATTTTGTGTCAGGAATGTCCTCTGCTTTCTGCATGGGAAGAACAATATGTTTGGGAAGATGATCATTTTCTTGGGGAGGCAGGTGGGAATTAGAGACACTCCTCTGCAGCAGAGGAGCCCCAGGTTGTGCCCAGGAAGATGGTGGGAGTGAAGCTGGGCAAAAGCAAAGCTGGGAAGTGATGTATGAATTCCTGTGCTTGACTGGACAGAGGAGCAGAAGCTGTGGGGAAAGGGCAGGAAGCCTGGAAGAGAAGGGATTTTGTAATGCACAGCAAAGTGAGAAATGGCTGCTGGGGAGTGATCTTAGGTTAGGGCTTGGAGGGAGGAGAGCCAGGCAGGGCAGGGTTGGTTGGAGGGAAGGCAGTGACCAGTCTGGGTGGGAGGCTCTAGAAATTAGAACATTTCTAATTTTCTAATTAGAAATGGCCTGCTGAGAGCAGCTGTCCCTTTGCCCCAGCCCAGGGCTCAGAACACTGGGGGAAGGAAGCCAGCTGTGCCCAGGTAGTGTGGCCTCTCAGCCCTGCTTGCCAAGGAGAGCTGGGTACACTGGTGACAGCCCAGTGCTCCTGTCACTCTGCCTTCAGCTCAGCTTTGCAGCCTTATTCACCTGGTACAATATATCAAGGTGGGCAGCTGCAGCCACACAGTTCTCATTCCAAAACTTTCCATCATCTTTCTTTCCCTTCCTACAGCAGTCTGGAGGAAGGAGAGCACAATGTGTAACTAGGTGTGGTGGTGAAAGGCTATTTTAAAGTAACTCACGGGAAAGTGCTGTCCATTTATCTTCCTTAAACCCCTGTGGGATGAGAGTTAAATCATCTGGACTTTATAGATGGGTTAAACTGGGATTCCTATGGCCTCCTTTCCTTTGGGGAAACTCCTGCACAGATTGTCACCTACTGAGTAATCAAACACACCAAATTCTTCCCAAGAAAAACCTATGCACAGCTCTCCACTATCAGCAGGTTTCCTGTTTACACATTTTTACTGAGTGCACAACCTGGTGGGCAGCATGGTCAGCTGCTGTTTGTCATTTAACCAGACAAAACCTTAACTCCTTGAGCTTCAGCAAAAGATTGGAATAGCTGGGTTTTGACCTGTGCAGCCACTGTCCTTGCCAGTGACCCAGATAGCCTCCAGAGCCTGTTTGTCCAGCAAGCCAATCGATTACTTCAGAAGAGAAGACAGGTCCAACACCAGCTTCATGCCCTCTGCCCTGATTCCAATATTAGTGCATTTTGCTGCTATTCATGGCCTTGGCCACCAAACCACTGCCAAGCTGTATAAACAGAAGTTTTGCAGCTGTCAAAAATGCAAATACTTAATGGGGCATTACATGGGAGCAGTACCTAATTTACCTACTTCTGCCACTATATAAAGACAATCAAAATTTGGTTTATTGCTTCTTTAAACAACAGAGATGCAAAATCAGTTGTAACATTCATTTGCTTTTCGTTTTAGGTACGGATTTCTGTTACTGCTCCTTCATATCCTGAAAGCTGGTAAGTTCAGAAAAACTCAGTAAAAATTAAACTGCCCTCCCTTTAATATATTTGGCCAAATGCACTTACTTGTAAAATATACAATACTAACATCTCTGTGTTTTCTACAAGATACTAAAGAATTCCTCAGTGTGAAATGTTTCTCTGACATGCATCAGGGAAAGAAAACACAATCAATTTCTATCAGTTTCATTGCAGAGAGCAGCAAGGAACCTTATGGACACTCTTGCTCAGATTGCTTTGCTTGTTTCAGAGACCTCCCTGTGTATTTATCTCTGTCAACAAAAGGCCTTAGAAGTGGAGTAATAAGAGCTGCTGATAAGCAGATCTAACATCTGTTATTATCTGTTATATAAGCCTATATACTCAAGAGTAGAATTATGTATCACAGTATCAAGTAGTCAATATTAGTAATTTTACTACTACTTATTAGTAGCAAATTTACTCCTACTATTAGTAATTTTACTTTTACTACGGTTCTAAAATATCCTTTGCAAAACAAAGGTAGAATTAAATCACACAATCACACCACCTGGTGATATTTAAATGGTTTTAGAGTTCCCTCCTCTGTTCTTGCTTTATCACTGAGAAGGACCTCAACAAAGTCACCAAGGAAACTCCCTGGCCTCGATATCAGGACAAAATGTACCAGATTCAGTCTCAATAGATGCTGGCTGGCCTGTTTCTGGCCAGTGATGGAGTGGCACCCATCTTGCCAGGGCACTCCTTTTCCTACTGTTCCAATGGGTTTCCCAAAATCTGAGCCAAGGAAATGTGTTGCAGTTCAAGCCTGTTACTTCCAAGTGCCTGGTAAACATCCTGCCTTTGTCCCTGCACTCTGTCTGGCTCAGTGGTTTTTTTAGGCCAGGTGCCCAACTCAGATGTGTAGATGAGCTATTTCTGAGTCCAGGGCACCCTCACAAAGACAGGTCCCTCTTTAATATTGACACCTCCCTCCCACCTCACCATGGGCTGTTGCTGCATTCCAAACCTCCACTCCTGTCACCTTCCTTTCCCTCAACCATCCACCCACGTAATCCCTTCTCCCAGCTGTAATCTCTCCCATCCAGCCCCATTCCTGACCCCTCTTGCCTGACACTCACAACAAGACATTGCTTTGGTGCCACCAGCCAGCTGTACCAGCGAGGTTTTGACTGCTGCTCTGCAGGTCCAGACCAGATCTGCTAATCCTGGTCTGGATGCAGCAGGGATGCCCAGCCCTGTGAGCCTCACTGACCTGTGCTTTCTGCATCAGCTGCCAGCCACCTCCTGCCTTGGCCTTGGAGCAGAGCCTGCCTTTCTCATGGCTGGAAGGCAAGAAAAGTGTTCTGAAAGCCAGATACAATCCTGACTTTACCTCAAGTGACCCTAAAGATGTAAATGTCTAATAAATGTGTCACTGGAGGTATCTGGGCATGCTGGTTTGCCAGCTGAGTGTATTTGTTGAGAGTGTGTCACTGATCGTAAAATGTGGTTGCTTTGTCATGCTGGCTTTGAGAAATACTGCTTTTATTCCCTTTCTTAATTTTTTGGGTCTCAAAATAATGGCAACACTCTTTCTTATCAATGCTTCCACTTCTTGTCATCTAAGTGGAGTTAATTGGCATTTTTCTTAATTAAGAAAGAGAAAAAGCAGTGATTATTAAAGCATTAGTGCTTGAATATGTGTCTGCAGTCAGTGCACAGAGTGAACTGTGGGTATCCATGGGACTAGGAATGATTAAGACTGGTTGCCTCTCAGGGAAAAGGTCCCTTTGGACAGTAGACAGTCAAATGGACATGGAGAGAATTAGCCATTGGAAATTTGGGGAGTAAGAATGACTGTGAAGTGAGCACACTCACCCACCTGCTATAAAATTAATACTGGAGTCTATATAGGGTAGAATGTACTTGAAAATAATTCCTTTTTTCTCCACATAACCTCCCTTTTTTCTCTCTCTCTTTTAATCTTGTAGTTATTGCAGTAGAGAAGACGAACATCATCAGTAAACTTGGAGACAATGCCACACTAAGTTGCATTTTTAATAGAAACAACTTGCAATTAAAAAATCTACGGGTATATTGGCAAATAGCTGATGATTCCTATCAAGAGAAGTGTTCAGTTGTACATACACTGATGTCTGGCCAAGAGGATAACAGTAAGCAGTGTATTCGCTTTAAAGACAGGACTCAGTTATTCTGGGACAGGTTGGAACATGGTGATTTTTCTCTGCTATTACTGAATGTCAGCCAGTGTGACAGAAATACATACAAATGCATAGTGCAGAACACAACTGAATATTCCAAAGTGATTTACCAGGCAGAAGTGGATCTCAGTTTAGCAGGTAAGAACTTGTGTCACTTTTCCCAAATTCTCATTTCTGCTTTTCAAATTTGTGCTATTTCAATATTATATTTAAGTACACCTTTAACTTTGAAACAGGCTTTTGCCCCTTGCTAAAATGAAGTCTGCTTAATTTAAATGTTACAAACAGGGAATATAAACCTTGGAGAATGCATGTAAAAACTGTTTGCCCAGTGTATGTTTCTTTTCTTCTTGTTTTCCATGGGTATGAGAGCTCTTGCATGTGACTGGGTGACAGCAGCTTAAGCTGGTCCTTTCTTCCTTTGGGTTTTGCTTTAGCTTTCTGCCCTCCCAGTGATTCTGTCAGCTGTCTGGCTTACAGACCAAACCTGCAGGCATTTCTCTTTCAGGTCATGAGAGTGGTGTGAAATCCACCAGTTTGGCTTCAGAATCCATCTCAAAATTTTGTCTTTCCAGTATGTTTCAGAATGTCACCAACTACTTCTTTTTCTTCTTCCTCTCCAGTGAGCTACAGCCAACCAATACTCAGTGGACCAATAAAAAACAATAACAACACTGAAGGGGAGGTGACCTTCATGTGCAGGTCTGGCAATGGATACCCAAAGCCCAATGTCTACTGGATCAATAAAGTGAACAACAGCCACCTGACTCCATCAGAAACAAAGATCATATCCCACAAAAATGGCACTTTCAACGTTTTTAGCACACTGACAGTGAAAGCCACTTCTAACATGCAAATAGAGTGCTCCATAGAAAATGAGATGCTGCAGGAAAATCTGTCAGCCAACTGTAAGTTCCTTCATGCTGCCTCATGTTTTCTAGGTAGCAGGAATATTGACCAGCATGTCTCTGTCTGTAGATGTGCACTAACAAGGGCTATGCATTGATTCAGTAGCTCCAAAAAGTGCTGAGAAGATCTCAGGCTTTGTTTCAAGCTCTAGTTCTGCTTACCCATGGACTTGATGTTTAATTCCTCCACACTGAAGTGAATAACCCACCAAGTGTGTTATGACAACAGCACTGAAAAGCTCTTGCATCCGAGGCGGTTGCTGAGCTTAACCTTTTAGTTCCTCAGGAACATGATGGTTTGGGGAGTCAGGTTAATTCCTCAGGAACATGATGGTTTGGACAATCAGGTTAGTTCCTCAGGAACATTATAATTTGGGGAGTCAGGTTTCTTTTAGGGTCCAACATACAGCAGATCCATAATTTATGACCCCTACTCAATGGCCTTGCAACACTCACATTTGCTTTTTACTCTGCCTAGTTCTAAAGCTCAGTTTTCAGTCTCCAAAACTCAATTTAATACAGTGCATGACTTAAACTAGGTCAGCAGCAAATGGACAATATGAGTTCAATAGAACAATGTACCTAATAGCACAGGTATAATGTGCTATTTACTGCTGACGTGGTGATTAATAGGAAAAGCAAGAATTTAGTCACTCAGCTCTTCACAAAACCAGAAAGCTTTTTTTAAAAAAAGGTAATAAGAAGTTATAGTTACAGTACCACTGCTGCAGCTCATTATTTCCAAAAAGCTGTGTAGAGAATCTGTCTAGAGTGGGAAGGCTGATCTGGAGGTGGCTGTTTGATGTCATTGCTGTTCCTGGACCTACCTCCAGCCACACTTTTCTCTCACAGGTCTCTGCACCCTGGTGCAAGGAGGTTGGAGTGTTTCCCTAACTGTAGCTGGATACCCACAGCTAATTTACCTGAACACCCCAAACACTGATCCCATGATTGTAGGCAAACTAAACTATTTCCAGGAACAAAAATTGAACACAAGAGCAGAAGTTGCACAGTAGAGTGTTTATGTGATAATACACCATGCTGTCATCCCAAATTAAAGGAAAACTAGGTAACCTCATCATTAGTTTCCTAAGGACATTGTTATGTTGTCTTCTGAGGGAAAAGACCTTCATATTACTATTTCTGGGGTTTTATTTAAAGTCTCACAATTGCATTGAAAGGGTAAGAGATGTGATTTGAAGCCTTCAGTTTGCAGCAATGGGTGAAGATTCTTCACTAACTTCAGGGAAACAGGGTTTTCACCTGTTTTTCTGAATACCATCAGATTTACATCATAGATTTATTTTCAGCTGAGCCTAGATACAAGCCCAAACATACACTGTCTCAAAGCTGGAGGGAAAGAAGAAAAAGGAAGAAAGAAGGATGCATGCATTATGATGACAGGGAAGAATAAACTGGTATTTAGACATAATTAGTTGGAGATGTGTCTCGCTCAGAAGGAATCACCAAAATCACAGTGATATGAGTAGCACAAATCTTTAGTCCTTCAGAATTTTTTATGCATGTAAAACATGGTGAAATATTTTCCTGGGATGAAATGCAAAAAATTACACCTTATGACTTCCTTTTCTGTTTCATTCTAGACACGCAGCTGAAGAAAAGCAGTATAGAAAGTGATGAAAACCCAGAAAAAAAAGGACGAGGTGCTCAAGCGGCTGGCATTATTGGCATTGTCTTTGTGATAGGCCTTCTAACTGGTTTAATCTGCTGGCTCTGGAGGAGGAGGGCCTCTAATCTAGTGTCCTATAGAGGTAAGGAGACACTTCATTTGCATGAGAATTCTTTTTCACTTCCCAAAATACTTAATGTTCTCCAACAGTAAAAGGTAAAGCATGACTAAGCTGCCTGCCCATGGCAGCAGGAAATCATGCCATTATTAAAAACTTGGGGTGCCCTGGGGAGGAAATGTAGTGCCTCAGGATATGTTGTTCTTTTTGGTTTTCTCTTCCTATGTCCGAGCCTCACAGGAAGTAATTTTGGATGTGAGAGTATCTTGGACTCTGTGTGTGTTTGGGCCATGGTTTGTCAGTTGTGATCCCTGCAGGCTCTTCCTGGGCAGATGACATGAAACAGGACTGGGGCTGGTAGCTTGCTCAGCTCAGCACAGTTTGAAGGAGAAATCAGAACATAATTCAATCCGGAGCTTCAGAGTCACTGGCTGGATGATTAAGGGTCAGGATCCCACTGGGATCAAGCAGAAATGTAGCTGGTCTCACTGTCACATGTGTATCCTTGTGTAGCTAGATTTGCCCACATGCATGACTCTAAAAGAGCTCTAAAAAACGTTTTTTGGACCAGACTGGGTCTGCCAATGTAGCTGAGCACTTGCTCTAAACCCCTTTGCAGCTATCCAGGAGCTAACATCTATGGGACAGAGCAGGGACAGCACATTTTTCATGGACAAGGACAATCCAGGTTTTCAGCCCGTGCCCTCTTCCTCAGTGTTAGCAAGCCTGGGTGCCTCAGACAAGCCCAGGGGAAAGCAGGGTAGTGATCTAGTCCAGGATCTGCAGCAGCTCATGTAAAGTCATGTTCTTCCTTCAGAAACAACCCAAGAGTGAGGCTCCCAAGACAGGGAGCAGGGCTGTTGCTTCAATCCCAAAATCTCTCTGTCCTGAAATGGTAGCCTGGGTTACAGGCAAATAGAATCTTGGACTGGATTTTCAAAACATTTAGCACATTGAACCCTCAGTCTGCGTGGATGTTGCTTAATATTAATCTCATTTTTCTGAAGACTGTGGTTATCTGTCCTACATGCTGAAACCCATGCATTTGTTTCAACAGATGTCAAACCAAGAGAAGACCAAGGAGGACTCAACTGTAAGTATTAAAAACATTATTTTGTTTGTCTCTTGTTAACTTTATAGCTTCAGTACCTAAATTCAGCTCAAGCCTTTAAATTAGACTTACTGGATGATACAAACTGAAGCACTGTTTTAGGCACTTCCTCCTAGGTGGTCTTTAACTGGGACACAGGGACATCGTTTACATTATGTCTGTGAACCTGAGCCAACAGACACCCAATTTAAAAAATAACATTCCTTTCCTAGAAAAAACATGCTCTTCAGACCTTCACCATGTTCATATTTTTATAGGCAAGAATGCAATATTGCAGGCCAGCTGGTTGACAAATTCATTTGTTCTTTGTAGTAGGGGAAAAACAAAAATTGTGTGAAAAAAAATGAAGACAGATTTGAAAAAAAAATGGACAGAAGACTTGCAAGAGTACAGGGTGAAATATCTGCCTATTTGATATCTCATTTGGTAGTTTCTACTGAAGCTAATGACTATTGCCTGTGTGTCTCTGCAGAACAGGCAGAAAATACTGTGGTTTCACTAAAATTGTAATAGAGCATAGTTTGCTGTAGCAGATGCTGTAAATGTACCCAATTCATAGTATCAAGCAGAAGCAAAATAACCCTTAAATTTAAAAACTTTTTCTGGAAATTCTTTGACAGTCATGGAAACTGGGTTAATGGTCAGTTATTTTCCAGACGGCAACCTGCTCCCCAACATTAGTGTTTGCTCAACAACAACAACAGGCATTGCACTCTGTCCTGCAGAGCATAACCTATGGAGGAGGAGGGATTTTCTCCTTAAAGTAAAGAGACATTTTTCTCCTTTTGCTCCTGGGAACTGCCTTAATGTAACACAAGCAGTTCATTTCAGGTCAACTTTTTTTTGCTCTAGGCTTACAGATACCAGGCCCTTCTTGGTTAGATCCCTGCATTTGGCCCATTAGAAAAAAAACATCTGGGACATAAATAAGAGTAAATATTTACGTTGTATTGAAGGCTGCTGTAGCATGATTTGTTCATTAAGAACAAAGCAAAGCCACCTTCCCAGATGCTGTCTTTTCCTTGTCATTTCTCCATTCCACTTGTGGTAGAGGATGTAGGACAGCAGCTTTGGTGGCCCACTGATGACAGAAGCTGTCCCACCTCTGAGGACCTTGTTTTGGGCATCCCAGTTTAAGGGCAACTTGGATCAATACCAGAGAAATGACAATTACTCAGTCCAGGGAATGTGATCTCTGGTGAGAAACTGGTTATGTCTGTTTAGGCTGGAGAAGGTCAGGCTGATTAAGGACAGAATAACAACCCTCTTCAGAGTGTCTTTAGAGAGGATGGGACAAGTTATTTATTGTACTAACACAGCTGACACTGCACTAATGGCACAACAGACTTAAACAAGAAGATTTAAGCTAGATGTCAGAAGAAATTGTCTAAGGGTAATGGTAGTTGAGCACTGAGGCAGAGTTTGTCCAGGCTACTAAGTCTCCATCAGTCCAGGTTTGCTGCTTTGTGTTTTCTTAACAAAAGAGAATACCAGTATCTGTCAGAAATTATTTAGAAATAAAGCTGATACTACCTTAGTACAAGAGATGGGCTCTAGGAGAAATTCTAGCCTGATTCAATCATTTAGTATTTTCAATCCTGTTGTGTGTGGTAGATGGGGGGTAAGGCCCTGGGGAGGTGCAGCCAGGGGGATGCTCTGCCACAGCATTTTGCTTTTCAATACTGTTGTAAATGCACATCTGCTTCTGGCACCTTATGAAGAAGGTCAGGTTGTTCCATGGCAGTGAGAATCCTGAAGACTGCAAACCAAAATGAGATTACTGAAGCTAACTTTGCTGCTACAAAGAAAAAAAAAGAGTTTGGAAACTGGGAGGAAGGCAGATTGTAAAGAAGAGTAATTCCATCCTGGTGGAATAGTCTCTCCAGACACCCATTCCAGTCAGGGGGGCAGGATGCTCTGGTGAGGAGAATTGCTGGAGCAATTCTGAACTATGATCTGAAGGAATCCCTTCATTTCCTGAGAGGAACCTGGGGAAGCTGTTTTCACTTGGCCTCAGAGAGGCTTTGTGCATCTCTTTCTCTGAGACAGTTCTAAATTAACCCAAGGTGACACTGATATCCCTTCACAAGGGTGGGCACTTTTTCCATTTGCACAAAGAGGCACTTCCAGCCTGTGGCATGAGAACAGAAAGCCCCCAGTGTTTTGGGTATCCAGGCAGGACTTCTCCCCAGTCAGTTCTCTCTCAGCAGCATGAATATATCTTTTCCATAGCTTTGCAGCTTGTTCCTCTGGTTATGTAGGAAAAGCAATGCTGGGAATGATTACTTCAGGGGAAGCTTTTTGTCTATTCTTTTTATAAAAAGAAGTTATTTTGTTTTTACAGCACCTGTCTAAATGGAAGGTCTGCCAACAATTTGGGCAGCTGGAGATGTGTCAAGAGAAGCATCACTTCCTCAGTGGCAGCACTGTTTGTAATACAAGTGACAGATTTCTGCCAAGAGAGATGGCAAAAAAAAATATATATAAAAGCTTCTAGAACACGAGAGAGGAAAATCTGCTGGATTTTCATTCCAGCCACTGACTGTGCCCACAGAACTGTTGTGTCACCACTCCAGCCCAGCACTTTGGACAGACCTCTGTGACTGTCAGTGATCTGGGCACCTGTACTGGGGAAAGCAGAAATCCTGGGACTCAGCTGCTCTGTGCCAGACCACTGGAAGCTGGTGGCTGTCCAGCCTTTCACCATGATCCTTGAGGACTGCCAGGAGCAGAAGCAGCCTCGTTTCAGGAGCATGGGACGTTCTTGCTGTCACCTTACCCTGAGGATGACTACTGCATGTGAACAAAGGCAGCTAAAAGAAAGAAAGAAAACTGAAGAACTCTGAAGTGTGAGATTTGTGACCTCTTCCATGTTTCTCTCTCTATGGTACAATTCTTCCATTGTCTGTTTTCATCAGCTGCTGCTGTGTATAGAACCAGGCAGAACACTTTGACCCAGTCCCCCAGAAACAGGGGTTGCTCTAATGGGGTCAAGTACTGAATGTGTTATCATAAGGGAAGGTGCCTTCTTTAAGCCTTTGCAGCAACATATTGGTTTTTACCAAATATTCCACCAAAAAGGGGATTTCCACTTTCAACAGGAGCCAGCTGTGAGAAAAAAAAACAGGCTGTGGAAATCTGACCAATTAAAAGTAGTGCTGTCTGCTATGTAAATGTCATATTACCTGGACTTACCCTTCTCAGGATGGAACAAAAACTGTGGTTGAGCTCTGCTTGATTCAACTGAAGCTTTATTTAAGCACTTTTCTGTGACTTCCAGGGAGGATTTTAAACTGAAGGTTTTGAACTTGTGAATTTGTGCTTGTGTCTCATCCTTACACGCACCCAACAAAACAAAAAAGAATGTGCAAATTCTATCAGTGTGTTGTCCATGAATGTCCAGAAAGCCAAGAACTGCATTTTCCTTGTGCCAGTGCATGTGCCTTGCTGTTTGAGCCCCAAGTCAACCAAACTGAACGGCTGAAAATAGCAAAAGAGTAAACTTTGCTGATGATAGGAAATTTTGAAGAGGAGGAATTTTTGCAAGCTCTCTTGCCCAGATGGGACAGTTTCCCCATCCTGTGTCTGGGGGATGGAGATTATTATTTTTAACTGAGCTCTGGAAACACTTGACCTCTACTGCACTAGTTGCTAGACTAAATTGTATGATTTTTGTGAATAAGTCATAGCCTTGCTCTGTGTGTGAGAGGCACTCCAGTATCAACTCTGAGCTCAGACACTGATTTTTCATATCAAGATCAGCTTTCATTCCCAGCCACATGAAAATTCTGTTGTACTCACATCACGTGCAACCAGGACCATTTGGCAATAGTGCAGCAGTTGTCTTTTATCAAAGCAATACCCCCAGGGAGGCTCCCAGCTGAGTAACTGTGCTCCTCTCATGTCCATGAATCCAGATATTTGATATTTTCTGAGCCCAAGTCTAGTCTTCAGTGTACCCTAAAGGGAACTTGCTTGAGGAAAGTTTGCAGACACCTCAAAAATGTGAACAACATCTGTGCAGATGTGCAGGGTAACCATTTCCTAGTGGTTCAGTAAGAAGTCCTGCAGCCATTTTCTCCTTATCTGTCACATGGAGTAATTTTGTGCATCCTCTGGTGCTGCTGTACCTGACAGAAGCCTTTCCTACAAGTAGTTTTCCACTTTTATATTCTGCAACTGTGACAGTTCAGAGTTTCTTACTTCTGGGTTACTTCATGGATACACCTAAATACAAAAGCCTTTTCTTGCAAAATCTGTGCTTTCATTTAGCTTAGGGTTCCAGCTATTCCTGGAGGTCAGTAAATCCTAGATGACAGTTGGTTGTTACCATTCAAAGGATTGGGAATTTCATAACAACACTTTTTGTCTTCACAGTACATGTTTATATTTTAAATAAAATCTATTCATTCTTCTGGATTTTTGACTAAATCTGTCAGTACACAGAGACAAGTCAGTCCAAGCCATTGCCCCCACCCAAAGTGGCAGTTTTACTTTTTAGCCACATCCCTCAGTGCTCCTTTTCAAAGCCCTCACATAAGGGGAGACAAACACAACACAGAGCTGCCCATCTTTGCTTAATTTTGGCTCACACAACAAAATCCTTCGAAGAACACAACAAACTCCATGAAAGTCAGGCAGTAACCTGAAGGCAGCACTAAGCCTGGGCTGATTCATTAATTTCTCAACCAACTTTACAACCCCAAGCAGAGCAAAGGTACAGAACACAGTCCTGCTTCCAGAACTGAAACCAGCTCCTTGCACCCTCCAATGAGCTGAAACCAGCTCATTGCACATGAGCATCAGCATCCCTCTGTTTGCCTTCATTAAAGACAGCAGCTCACTTAAACATATGCACAGGAAAGCAACAGTTGATGCAGCTTTGGAGGAAGACTAATAAATGGACTCACTTTCACAGAAAAGCGAAAGAGTTTTTGTTGTGGCATGGCTGGTAAACCACAAATGGAAAGCCCCAAGGGAAAACATGTGTTGCACTTAGTGATCTGAATCCATCTGTCCTATTGTCAAATTCACTGTTTAAATATTTTTACCTGTGAGAGCTGAAATATCTATTTTGCTCAAAAACGCATTCCCTTTTTCCAGCTACCCTGATCCCAACATCTGTCCTCAGTAGCTGTTGTGCTACATCAAAGAAAATGTATTTGTTGTTTTCCCAACTTGCAGAGTAAATCTTTCTCATATTTGACATATTCTCATATTTTTAGCAAACATGCACAAAAGGTCATGTCACCCCCAAGTGTAATTTCTCTAAGCTCTCTCTTTTCCAGAGGAAGAGAAACTGCTCTAAAGAGCAATTGAGTACAGCCTAACTCCACAGGGAGAAAACACCCCCACCCCCATAGCTGTTAGGCTCTTGGGACTTTTCCTCTCAATATTTGGTGGACATCAGGGCCTTCACCACCTCCATGATATGATATTATGGGATGGAATCACTGTAATCTGGTCCCCACTTGAGGATTATTGTGGAGCTCCTGGAGCAAGGGTACAAAGGTGACTGGGGTACTGGAGCACCTGAGTGGTGAGGAAATGCTGAGGGATCTGGGCATGTTCAGCCTCAAGAAGAGACAACTGAGAGGGGACTTCATTGTCACTGTCACTGTGTGCAGGGAGGGGTCAGAGCATGGAGCAGGCTCTGCTCCACGGGGCTTAGAAATGGGGCAAGAGGAATGGGAAGAAACTGGTGGACAGAAAGTTCCACCTGAAAATGAAGAGCTTTTTGTTGAGGGTGGCTGAGCACAGGAACAGGAGGCCCACAGAGACTGTGGAGATCTTCCCTGGAGATGCTCAAAAGCTGTCTGGACACAATCCTGAGTTGTGCATTCCAGGGGACTCTGCAGGAGCAGGGAGATTGGAGTGGATGAGCAACTGTGGTCCCTCCCCAGCTCATCCATTCTGTGTTCATAAAAGGCACCCCACATGTTCTTTGAGGTGATCTCTGCATCTGGCATCCCAGGGAATTACAGAGCAGTAGCTTCTATGTCACTCACCTTTCAGGATGCACTTATGTGACAGCAAGTGAGTTTGCACAATTACCTTCCAACACAGGAAAAATGCTTTCAACATTTCCTGTGTTATCAGCACTTAGCATAATTACTGTTTGTGAACCATGCTCCCTGCTGTCAAATGCGAGTCCTTGGCAGTTACTCATGATGTTACAGTTAATCACAAACTCTGTGTTTGCATATTGTTAGGAAAGAGCCTGTCTCCAATTTCACTCTGGCACAGAAAAGGGCCTGTCTCCTATTTCAGTCTGCTGTAGATAGTAATGAGATAGATGCTCATATATCAAGGATGCTTAGGCTGACATTTGAACTTGCCCAAAATAGGTCCCAACAATTTACCAATAAATTACTAATTTGTTCTGTAATTCCAAGAAGTGCTGCTTAGGGGGGATTGTATAATGGACAAACTTGGCCACGCAGGCGTGCTCGGAGTCACAGGAGGCTGCCTGTAGCTGACATAGTGCTTACACCCACATCTCCAGCTTGCAGAGACCTTTTCCCACTTGCTGGACTGGAAAGTCTACTTTTGTGCAGTGTTCACCCCAGTAGACATCATAAATCAACAGAAGCTGTTTGCTAATTTTGAATGGCATTACACTGCACACACAAAAAAAAAAAAAAATAGAAGGAGGAAAAAGATAAGATACCTCTCATTCAAACTGGAAATCTTTTAAGAATCTGTCAGTAAGAAGTAACAGTAACACAACCATATTGTGGACAGGGAGTGACTCCAAATGTTTTTTTCATTTATTCTGCCAGATCTTATCTGCCACATGTCATCTCTCTTACAGGGCTGAGACTGCAGTTTCTACACAAGATCAGATTTGCTTTCAAAAACAACTTTTCCACAGCATCATGCTGCACTAGAAGCAACTCTACACCTCTCAATTCATCTCTCTATCAGTCAGACTTCCTATTATTACCTAACTTCTAAAATGCATCACCACTGCAGTTATCACAGTTACCATAACTAAAAATAGGTCAAGAAATAAAGGTGCAAAATGCCTGAACTGTAGCTAATTTTATAACAGTAGGCAAACATGAAGTATCTTCATCACCTTTATTGGAAGTTTTTTTTTAACCAGCTCAGATCAGTGTGATTAAACTCTGTGTCAGCAGAGTACTACAAGATCCATGATAAACCTGGTCTTTCAAAGCCTTTTGTTTTGTACCCTGCCTTCATGACTGAAGTCTGGGTTTGCTCATATTGCTATCTGGCTGTATCTGCAGCACAGAGGGCTGCTATCTTATTCAAGATATATTATTGAATTGCCATATCAAAACCATGAGAAAAATCCAGCCCTGTGTTGGTTGATGACCTACTGAATGAGGCAGGAGGGCTGGCCAGATAATGGCCATCCTTTCCAGAAGAATTCATTGACTGATTCTGCACAGGGTGAGGCAGAGGGACACCACCCCAGGAAGGTCTCCTGCACTCCTGGCAGCAGCTGACACAGAAAACACACCCAGAAACTGAAGGGCTGAAGAAGCTGAGGAAGTGGCTTTGGAGACAGGGAAGTCTCCAGGAATCCCTGACAGGGTGAGCCTTGGTTCCAGGTCTCTTCTCAGCAAGATCCCATTAGGAGTCCTGGGCACACCCCAGTGCTGAGGGATAAGTGCCTTTGAGCAGGGAAAGTTAAAAGAATGCATAATTAAACACATAAATAAATAACCCCCAAACTTTGCACAACTGTTCTGTTTAACTTCAGATTATCTGTTTATTATTTGACATTGCAGTTTTCATGACCACCATGAGGCAGACAGCTGCCTGCCCATGCTGTTTTGTATGGGACAGTTTGATCCAGCTGAGAGGAGGAACAAGAAAGAAAGAGGGGGGGAAAAAAATAAAATCTTTTCATCTGCTCCAGCCCAGTGACAATTCACCAGTCCTCAAGAGATGAAGATTTGTGGGGGAAATTGATTGGGTTTTAATTTATTTTTATTTAAAGTAGCTCTTAAAGAAGAGCTCCCATTAACAAACATATACTCTGGCCAGCTGGAATGATTAACCACAAAACCATCAGGCATGCACAGAGCGAGCCAGTGGCTTTCATCAGCATTTTTGGCTGCGTGGCAACTGCTTCATATAATGTGTCTTAGCTTCATTTTTGAGCAATTCCTACTGCATCACAACATAATCTAGGTGGAAAATTATTTCTAAAAGTCAAGCAATAATTCCTCAGAAGCAGGAAACTTGGCCAAAGGAATCCACCAAATTCTGTGGCTGCATTTATTGCACCAATAAACCTCTGAGTCTTGGGAAACAGAGGTAAATAATCCTTGTGTCAAATACCTCCACTATTTTCTACTATACCAGTTTTTGCATTAAAACTGGTTTTAGTGTTCCCAAGTCACAGGTGCTTTAGGCTTGAGCACCCCTCAGGTACAAGGGATCCCAGGCACCAGAGGTGTGCCCCTGCCTGTATATATTTCAGAAGGCT
>JANRGV010000051.1:107537175-107604823 GCA_024734035.1 Alethe castanea
AGAAGGCTTGGGGTGTGGTTGAAGGGCAGGAAAGGAAAGGAATTGTTTGGTTTAGTCTCCAGGCAATGCTGCTGCAAACAGCGAGGAGGGAACCACTGAACTTTTGCACCTAGGCAGAAGCCAGGTAAGAGGCTGGCAATGGACCCTAAACCCCTCCTACACAGGCCTGGCTCTGCAGCCCAGCAATTTTACTAATCTCTCACTACACATCTTATAAAGCAAGCCATAATCTAAATCTCTGCACACCCAGGTGATGGGACAGAGCACCCAGCCTGGCAATAAACATTTGTATAACACATTTCTGATATATCTTATCTCAGCTGGAAGCTCCATGCAAGCAGTCAGCAGGTGCAGAGATGAGCACAAGGCAGCAGCACACAAAAGTGTATCTGAGCAGAGAAAGTGCAATTGAACAGCGTGCCAGATGTTGGTCAATTTTTGCAAGGAGATAAGCAAGAAAGTACATGGCTCCCACAATGTCCTTGTCTGAGTGGCAGGACTGTCACAGACTGGATGCAAACACAACTGGAAGCTTTCATTCACAGTGTTTATTTTTTGGGAAGATTGATATTCCTATCTCCCCCACACCCCAGCATGTCAAAGCTTGTGTCCCTCCCATTCACTGCCAAGACAGCACAGATTATCTTTTGCCTTCTTGAGGTGCTGCTCCCCTCAGGTTGGCAGAATATCAGCAACTTAATTACACAGACAGTAATTAGAGCCTGTCTGAACTTTCACACTAGGAAAGATAGTGCTTTCTCTCACGAAATTTAGGAATAAATATTGATTTTTAGCGAAGGTGAGGTCCAAGATCTGAAGAGTTGCTGCTTTATCCTTCACCCATCACAAAGTACCTGCTCACCTTGCTGTCCCTGTGGGTCACAGCCACAGGGAAGGTGTTGCCTTAAGGGCCTTTTGACACTCACAGTACATCAGGTGTTGCTGAACTAAACCATTTCCCCACTATTAGACCGGCTTCTGATAGGCCAGGGGTAAAGGACTACAGATAACAACTGCAGAATGGGCACTTTAACTGCTGCTAATATTTACATTAACACACAACCCTTCAGAGAGAAAACCCCTACACAAAATACAGCAACAGTGGCTGGATCTGCAGTTGTGTTCAGAAATGAACGCATTAGGCTTGACTAAACTCACACAGGTTTGCACAGAGCATAGCTGGTCAGAGCATAAACCAAGCTGCAGGACTTTTTTGCTCTTGGATCTCATGGTATTCCTGCCATGAGGAATTTTATTCCTAAATGGAAGAAACTCTCCTGTAATCATCCTTAGCCTGAGCAGCTGCATCACTGAAAGACTGCAGATGGCATTTCTGGGGCTGTGCTGAACCTCCCCCAGGTACCTCTGCTCAATGCTTGGCCTACACAATTCCTCCAGAGAGGAACCCAGTTACACCCACAAATGTTATTATAGTTGCAAATAAGCTGGTTGGAATGTTAAAATACCTTGCAAAAGGTAGGCGTGCTCCCCACACATTTCTAGGCAAAGCAGAGCCCTCCCTTGCTGATTAAAGCAGGCCCCTCCCAACTAAAATAGTCTATTTTATGTCTTGTTTATGCTGGGAGGAAAGCAACCATACATGGAGCAAATTCCACATCCAACACCTCCCAGGGCTTACTGCCCTTTTCTAGGAAAACCCAGAAACCTTGTGGCAAATACAACCATCAACACCTTTACAGAAAAAGCACAAATTCTCCCTCTTGAGTGTCTGAGATCCCAGCCCTGGGGCAGCCACCCACTTCAGGGTACTCTGAAAAAAGGGGGGAATTGACTTCAGAAAGAAACAAACAGATTGGCCCAAAAGCTTTATCATTTAAGGGATCAGACTGACAAAAGTAGTAGCAAAAATCAGCTTCAAGTTCTTTCCTTTCTCACAGTCAAGCCAAATTTTTGTTCCCATTCCTGCTGGCATGTTCAGGTCATTAGGCCTCATAACAAATACACATTTCTTGCCAAGTATCTGCTCTTGCCAGGACTTAGGACATCTGTTGGACAGCAATGCTGCTGGCTGTCACCTCTTCCTTTGCAGTTGAACATGCCGCTTCAATTTTTGCTACTATGGCTGCACCATGAAAAGTCTTCCACTGTTTCTCAGGTGGTTCAAAAGCCAAAATGAAAACTCATTATTGCTTCATATCTCTGTATCTGCCCTCATCCTGGGATAAGAGTCCTAACCACATAAGGTATTAGCTAAATATATGGAAACAAGGGAAGCCACAACCAGGATAGCTTCCCATGAGCTGGAAAGCCTCCCTCTGCAGCCAAATCCAAAATTACAAATAAAGTACACAGATTCAGGTAAACAGGCCCATGTAAACAGTCTTTTTTGTTTCCAGCTGAACTGGAGAAGGATTAAGGTTTAACAATGGGAAGTAAAGAAGGTGAGCATGGCAAGATGCAGCTACTGCTGATTTGTACTGCCTTACCCAAAAAAACTTGCTGTCCTCTGCTCAGAATGACAATTGGAGTTTGCATTTTCCTTCTGAGGAGAGCTTGGTTAAGACTGTCTGTATTATTTGGTTCATCTAATAACAAAATGGGAGAAGGGCAAAGATAAAAACTCACATTTATTAGTAATACTAGGTACGATCACCAATATGTGATGAATAACAGAAAAAAAAGACTCAGTTTTTTTGGAGTACTCTGCCAGCAGGTTTAGAAGCCATTCAAATAACAAACACAAGCAGAGGGGAAATATACAGCTAGAAAAAGGAATATTGCAAGGTTAAAACATGCTATCATAGCATCAAATGAAAATACACAGGTCCCTTGACCAGTCTGCACCAGTACTTAGCTGAGTGCAAGTTTATATTCCAGATACAGGAAATTAAAATATATAAACCATTCATTCTTCCATCAGTTCACTTATAGGTGATGAAAACACTCTGGCTCTGACTTTGGAAAGCATCTGGTTCACAGTGTTTGAATTAGCAGATGTGTGGGCAACTGTGTTTGGTAACAGAGCAAGGGAGTCATGTGATGTGGGAAACCAGGCTGTGTTTTGCTTCAGTTGGAAATCTTCTAGCAAATATGCAAATAGAGGGGAGAAAGCACATTTATACACCCTAAAATCAGCATGACAAATATACTGATCACATGGACATCTCCAAACACTGAAGTGAGGAGCCCCAGGGACTGAAAACCAGCAAGACATTGGGCAATGGACTGTAGTACATGAGTCAGCTTAAGGATTTGTGTTGGCTTGGTAGCTTGTCTCAACAAAGTTTTCTTCTGTGCTTACTTCATTACAATGTGTAGGAAGCAAAAAGAGAAAAAACAAAACAAAACAAAACAAAACTTACCAAGAGGCCTGCATGGATGAACAAGGAGGTCATGGCAAAACCCAGGCACAAAAGAAAGCATGCAGAGGGTGGAGCAGGGGTGGGTAACATGGAAGGAACAGAGACACTGTCTGAGCACACAGAAACACAGTTAAGAAAGCCAAAATCCACCTGGAATTTGATCCATTCAAGGTTTTGATGAGATGTACCAATGAGTGCTGAGGGAGCTGGCAGAAATCATTGCAAGGCCACTCTTGATAACCCTTGATGGATTATGGCAACTGTGAGCAGTGCCAGAGAAGTAGAGGAGAACAAACATCACCCCTGTTTTCAAGAGAAATAAAAAGGATCCATGTTGAACACAAGTCAGAATTGTGTCCTTGTGGCAAAGAAGGTTAAAGGTATCCTGAGCTGCACTAGGCAAAATATTGCCTACAGGTTGAGAGAGGTGATCCCTTCCCTCTCCTCAGCACTAATGAGGGCACTTCTGGAGTTCTGGGCCCCCCTACAATAAATATATTAATCTAAAGGAGAGAGAGTGAAGGGCCACAATGAAGAGACAAGTATTTCTTCTGTGAGGAAAGGCTGAGAGAGCTGGGGCTGTCCTGCCGGGGGCAGAGAAGGCTCAGGTGGGATTTGAGCTGTGTGTGGAAATACCTCCAGGGAGGGTGCAAAGAGGACAGAGCCAGGAGTGCCCAGGGGCAGGACCAGAGGAAATGGGCACACACAGGAGGCTCTGCCTGAAAATAAGTAGGTGGCCTGGCTTGAGCAGGGGAACAGAACTAGATCACTTCCAGAGGTCCCTTCCAAGCTCAAACACTCTGGGACTGTGGAAAAGTTATGACTGGATTTTGAAAGCGCATAGCCATAACAGCACTCTCCTTCAGGTCACTCAACCCATACTAAATTTAATATGATGTTGAAAGAACAGAAAGGAGGGGAAGAAAAAAAATATTTCTTTCAGTCTTTTTTTTTGTCAAGATTAACAATTAGAAGCCAGTATTGTTCTGCTGCCAGGTCTTCATTTTCTTTCAGGTTTGACTACACTCAGGGGAGCACAATGGAACACTGAGCAATCACAGCACCTCACTTCTGTCACATGAGCCATTGATGAGCCTGGGAAAAAAAAATCATGGCCAACAAAAACCAACTCAAAACCAAAGCTCAGCCACACAGAGGAAAGGTTTATCCTGGTGAGCAGTCACCACAGATCAGTATGACTCCTTTGTATTTATCACTGAAAATCAAGTGGAGTAAAAACTGTATGGCCATGCCCACCAGACCCACAGCCTTCACTCCATTAAAGGGCCACAGGTGTCTGTGGCTCCTGCATTTTTGCACACTGAGAGGTTTGGAAAAATGCATTAGTGATCCATATCTACTACCTCCTCCTGCAAGATGGACAACATGAGAAAAGAATGGAAGACAGAGAGAGTATCCAAGCATAAAGCTGGAACACAGTAGCCTTTCCATCCTCATGATTTTTTTCCTAGGTGGTACTTAATCACCAAGCCCGAGCACTTGGAAGACAAAACACAAGAAAAACTTGTATTTAAAAACACAGAACCTCAAAGGATGTAATGGAAAAAGCTGTTGAAATCACTGGACACACAGGAAAATTACTTCAGCTGATGGTTTAAATTTAGGCTTGTTGGAAGCACTTAAAGAAGGAATCAGCCTAAAAACCATTAAGGAAACACCATCACATCCTTAAACTTCATTATGATTTTCTTTTATCTGGAGCAGGACATGGCACCTCTGAGTCAGATTCCAGCAATTAACTTGGACAATACTTGTGCTGTTTTGAGAGGCGCTTTTGGAGTAGGATTAGGATCTTCCAGAAAAGTAGCTCTCAGAAAAGCATGAGGGAAAAAACCACCAATACGACTTCCTCCTGACATCAGTGCAGCCATAGATGCTTTTGGTACTTCATCAGGAATTATAGTCTTGGATGCCTTCCATTTTTGTGTTTCAGGGCTAGAGAGAAAATGACTTCTACAAACTCAGAAGTTTATTCCTCTGCTGTGTCTTCCACTCATCTAAATATGAGTTGCATCAGGCATTCAAAGCTTTCCAAAAGTGAAGTGCCTCTGGAAATACTCTGGATTAACACTGCCACAGGAGAGAATGAGCAACTCCATTACAGCCCTGTTTGAGTGAGAAATTACATATTGCTGAAATACTACCATGAAGCTGACTGATTTATCAAGTCTTACTTTTAAAACAATTAAGTAGAGTGTGGGTGGCTTTGTTTATTTTCTAGTGTAATGAAAGATGATTTTCTAGACTTTTTTCAGTTATTCAATTGAATAATTCAAGCTTAATTCTAGCTTAATATTTAAAAAAAAAAAAAAAGAAAAACCCAGGCCTATTCTAAAGTTTAAGTGATTTTTTTTTTGTATGAGTGTTACATATTAATATTTTAATTCATCCAGCATGGTTAAATAGCAAACTCTCTACTTAGTCCAAGTAGAGGAGGAGGTGAGATGAATGAGAACAGTGGTTGTATTACTATTATTTATTTTTAAGAGTAATTATAATTTAATATTCTTTAATAATAATTCAAACCAATGGGTATGCCTTTTATTGTATGTTTATATAATGTAAAGTTCAACACTTAACAGTCCATTAAGACATTTGTATATACATCTGTAAAGCAAACAAAGGGAGATGTCAGAAGGATTCAATTCAATGCAAAAGAGACGACCCAGAAACTGGCAGTTTGAATAAGTGTTGAACAGAATCCACCAAATATATTTTTCCACAATTACTGAATTGTGAAATTATGCAACCATGTGCAAAAAACCCCAGCCTAGTGAAGAAATGCCCTTGGCAGCAAATGCCCATTGAAAGCAAAACAGATTTCTTTATGAAATGCTGCAGCAGATCATGCCAGACCCACAGCTCAGCGAGACGCAGGAGCTCTCAAGGAGAGAAAGAAAAGCTTCTGCCATGGCTGGCTGAAAATATAAGGGGTAAATTATGCTCAGTACCTGCACTTCAAAAGCAGAGAGTCAGGGAAAAAACAGTGCTTGATTGCACTGGTAGCCTCTGTGCTCAGCTGTACAGGAAACCAAATACAGGAACATCCGTCAAAACTAAGATAAGAGTTTCTTAATTATTTTCTTTTCTCAATAGAAAGAACTAAGCAAAGTCTCAAGTGCCTGCTTAAGCTAAGAGACAAGAGTTGTTTTAGAAACACCACCAAAATCCTTGTTCTGAACGTTTTCAAGTAGCACATCCATACAAAGAAATGTTTAACTATAGGATAAAAGGTAGGCAGTCCTGCTAGAAAGAGCTGCAATATATGAAGGCTGCATTATCATGAATAGCTATGATTTCCCAGAATAGTTAATTCTGGGAAAAGATCAAAAGTGGATGTTCCTGAATTTTTTTCTATTGGTAAAGAGATCACTTGCAAGTCCTTACACCAGCCGAACATGCTACACTGAGAGCTGACAGTAATTCCATTTATTCCTCAGCTTGGCTGGAGAACCAGCCCCCAATTTCTGAGTCACTGCTCACATCCTCTGCTCCAGCACTTCCTCATTCACAGCAGAAGCTCCTTGCAGCAGCACATTTGGGTCTCAGCACACGCAGAGGGAGCACGGGGAGATTCCACAGAGGTAAGCAAGAGATCAAGTTTTCTGTCTCAGATGAGAAAGTGCTAAAATTGCAGCATGTGGGCTATGGGTTTTGGCTAAGGTCTTTTACACTTGTTTCAGATGATGCAGCCATAGGAAAAATGAAAAAGAAACTGTGTGGATTCGGCTTGGGGGTTGTTTTTTTTTTTTTGTCATAAGTGACAGTTTGCCAGAGAGGAAAAGCCACAGATTGGGGGGGTTCCCAGCTGTGCAACTTCTCTCCCCTGTGCTGGCTCCCAGCTGGGGTGTGCAAAATGGAAAGTGAGGCCACCACTAAAACAAAAGGCATTTCCAACTAATTTTCTCACTGAGCACCGCTTCGCCTTTATTTCCAATCTTATGTTTTTGCTTTTCCTTAGTCATTAAAGTGACACACTGACAGAAATGACTGAACAGGGAGACCCAGTTTAGTCAAATGCAGAGGACAAGCACTAAGCTGAAAACAATCAAATCACACTTGCTGCCTCAAAATGTCACCTGAGCAAGAGCAAAGGTTCAAGACATTCAGCATCCAGCAAAAAGGGAGCTCTAGGTAATTTCTCAGATTCTGAATGGTCGCTGTTCAGACTGGCAGAGAGTAACAGCAGCTGAAAAGGAAAGCAAGAGGTGCCAGGGTGCTGAGCAGCACACACAGAACCCAAGGTCCAGCCTGCAGGCAGTGAAGAAGTCAAATGTAAGAGTGGCAAGACAAAGAGGGCAAGCACCTTCACAGGAGGGTTTTCCCAAAGTGAGTCACTGTGGTTTCTGTTACAAGTGGTGGCGGTCTTTGGAAGGAAAAAATAAATAAATAAAATAAACCAACTTTCATTGCACAAGTAGGCTTCAAACAAACTCGGTGCCTTGGTTTTGACAGATTTATACTACATTAATTAAAAACCAAACCACAAAAACTACGCAGCAATAGATGTACATGCCAGTCCCTACAAAAGGGCACTTAAAACAACTTTCCTATCTTATAATCTAATTGTATTCTTGGTAGCTCGTTGCTGCCTTTAGAGGGGGCTGTACCCACCAAATTAATGCACGGGCAGAGGAAGGTAGGAGAAAGACACCTGGGAAAAGTACAGAGCAACAGCTGCCACAAAGTCCAATTTCTCACACCTCCTCAATGTGAACCTGCAACTCAGAGCCCCCACAAGAGCCAGCTCATGCCAGATAATTTTGCCTTTTTGAAAGCTAGATAGAAATGTTTCACCACTTGACTAAAAGTGAATCCTGAGGAAGAAGTGAAATGACAGAGCTATAGATTTCAGTTCTCATTAAATCAAAAAGCTTGCCATTATTTGGAGTTTATTCTTGGTAACACAAGTGTAAGTAGTGCAAAGGTGGAGATCAGCACAGATTTTCTTTCCAGAGACATTATTTATCTATTTCGGGAAAGGAGATGATAGGAAATTTTCAGCTCCAAGCACTCTTCTTGTAATACAGACCAGGTTATTGAAATATTTGGCAAGATGAGCATTTAAAAAAAATCTGATGCATTTTCCCCTGTTGGGAAAGCCCTAAAAAATGATTGCATGGGTGTATATTATATTCAGCAGACTGATCTTTTGGTGGAACAGTCACCATTCTGGACATTTTTTTCTCCAGAGAAGCCACTCCAGTGGTTGGGGGTGTATGAGGGATGGGTGGGAGGAAAACATTTCACTCCACAAAAGATAAACACATAGACATTCTTCTTAAAAAAAAAAAAAAAAAAAAGCCAACCAACACCACCACCACACAGGTGCAGTCAACTCTTTAAGGGGGTCCTTGGATTTTCCCACCTTATCAAGGTAAATGGTACATACAGTTTTCTGCTAATATCAAACAGAGACCTGTTGGAGCAGATACAGAAGAAGTCCACAAAAACAGTCAGTGCAGGAACACATGTCCTCTGAACACAGGCTGAGAGAACTGAGGTTGTTCAGCCTAGAAAAAGCTCTATGGATATCTCAGAGAAGCCTTTCAGGTGCTGGTAAGAAATAGACTTTTTACCAGGGCCTGTAGTGACCAGCCAAAGGACAATGATTTTAAACTGGAAAAGGGTAGATGTAGGTTGCACAGTAGGGAAAAATTCTTTACTGTGAGAGTGGTGAGGCACTAAAATGGGTTCCCCAGAGAAATGATGGATGTCCCATCCTTGGAAGCATCCAGGCCAGGTTGGATGTGTCTCTGAGCAGCCTGGTCTAGTAGATGTCCTTGTCCATGACAGAGGGGGCTGGAACAAGATGATCTTTCAGGGTCACTTCCAACTCATTCTATGCTTCTATGATGAGTACTTGAGAATCCTTTGAAAGAGTTTAACTGGTTTGTCTTTCACACCTTTCTCACTTCTCTTTTTTGAACTGTTACAGCCTTCCCTCCCTCTCAGGACAAGGAGCCTATAGAGAACTGCCTCCTATGGAAACTGGGCATTCCTAAACAGCCAAAGTGACAGTCCAGGTGCTGGGACACGTCCATGACTGAGCTTTGGTTCAACAGGTGAGAGGAATAAGGGAAGGAGAGGAGAGGAAAATGCATATAAACTGTCCTCTGAGCAATGAGGTATTTATCTGAGACAGTCCATTAAATATATACACACACTCTGAATGTGACATACTTCACTGAGTATCTCATTGAACACTGACAATTTTCAGGGGCATTGGGGGATATGTATACACTGTGAATGTACCTGCAGTCATCTCTCAAAGACTTCCATTCATTGATTTTAGTTCACATCTGCTCATGCGTTTTTAAAACAGCACCTCAACACCTTGAGGCAAATCCTAACCCCAGAGCAAGGTGTGGTGCAGAGGTGCCTGTGCTAACACAGGAGCTGGAGAACAGCCACTGTCTTAGTGCAGCATTGCAGGGGCATGAATTCCATGTGATGAGGGGGGGTTATTAATTGCATCACTCCAGTACCCAAGATTTCACTCCAAATTCACTTCTGTTCTATTTAAAAAAACAAAAAATAAAACTAAAAAAAAAAAAAAAAACAACAAAAAAAAAAAAAAAAAAAAAAAAAAAACAAAACAAAAGAAAACACTGGTGAGTGGTATAATCCAGCTTTTGCATGGTGTAGTTGAAGAATACAACTTTATTACAGGATGGTAGGATGGAGAAAACAGGCAAAGTATTCATATAGATAACTATGATGGGTTATAATCTATAGGATTCTAATTCTAAAAATTATCTAATCTAGATCACTATGATGGTTATAATCTATAGGGTTCTAATTTTAAAAATTATTTATAACCCATCATAGTGATCTAGATTAATCCACAGGGTTTTAATTTTTAAAATTATTTAATCTAGATCACTATGATGGGTTATAATCTATAGGGTTCTAATTTTTAAAATTATTTCTACAATTTTGTTTTGTATGTATTTTCTTCTCACCCCTCATGCATATCTTACAATGCCATTTTCCATATCATTTTATTCCACTTATAATTCCCTTGCAAGGCTGCTGAAAAGAGCAGGCTAAGTGAGATGAAGGTGACTGCTGTTTGCTCAATATTTTTTTTGCCTCCCATCAAGTTTATGAATACTGTTAATTAATTGTACAGTCCAAACACATTTCTCAACTAAGTGCATTAAAGTGTAATCTCCAACTCTGGCTTCTCTTCTAATATCTGAGCACCCATGTTCTATATTAGCATGTGCTTAAGTTCTGAACCAGAATTTTTTGTTAAAGAAAAATTGCTTTCAGCTCCTTTATCAATAGTCTTGCCAGGCCAATGATTGCTGTCACCACAGAGAGAGATCAGAGCTAGAGCCAGGCAGGTCTTTCCCATTATATCTCCAAAGAGGATGATTTATTTTGACATCAGGACGGGGAAGGGCATACAGAACTCCATATACTACCTCCTTGAGGGAGACCAGCTTAAACTTGGTTGTTCCTCTTACCCAAATGCAATTTACTATCCAGAGGGTGACATTTTCTTTAAATAGCAATAACAATGATGAATGGGATAAAATGAGATGTCCAGAAGCATTTGAGAAACCCACAAGGTGAGAAGAAATGGAGACAGGAGTGTCACCACTTTTCCGTCTCTACCACAGATCCAGCAAGGGCCATCCCATGGTTAATTCACTCCCATACACTCCTCATTCACCCACAGTGATGCTTCTGAAGACTCAGGCTGCAAGCTAAGTTTTCCTGGCAGCTGGCAGGACTATAGTTAGCACTGTACTTACATTGCTCAGAGATTTTTGAAAGCAAAGCATGACCCTGTGTGAATCTAAAGGCCCATAGTGATAGGATCTATAGAGCAGAATCTATCAGAGCTTTTACTGTCTCCTATAACAAAATCAATATTCTTTTACAGAATGATTTGTTTAAGATGAGGAAGGATTTTTTTCTTGACAAGAAAGTCTGCAACAACATGTGAGGATGGGAGTGAAAGCTCCCTGGGGTCCCCATGTTGTGTTGCATATCTTGTACTTTTTAAATTCTCTGCTGGGAAAGGGAGTAAGGGCATGAAATTAAAAGCTTTAGGACTAAAAGGTTTTCCTGAAAAGATCCCCTCTGCAAGACAGCTGTGTCAAGCTAAAGAGTCAGGGGTCAGAATTTCATTTCATCCCAGACAAAGACCCATATAAGTCCCTGTTCTGTAGCACATTATTACATCCTCCCCCATTTCTTCACTCACCACAGAGAAATGCAGCAGCAAAGTGTGTTTGTTTGTACTAGAATGTTGTCATCCATCCAATAAGTGGACTCTGGGGAAACCTAATTCCATAGACACTGCTTGGGCCCACACTTGTGATCTATTAATGCCAAGGAAAGCAGAACTTCCTTGCTGAGCACAAATTCTTTTTATAGAGCCACACAAGTGCCTGGATGAAACCTTCAGAGTCTCAAACCAAATAGCAAAACACTTAATTAAAGAGCTAGCAGGGTTGTGTGGTAGGTCTGTCTAGGGGATCTTTGAATTTCCTCATGGGAAACTTCTGTCCTCAAAGATTATCCTCCACACAGTTAATTTCACCTTTTGAGAACCTCACTGTGGCTACAATTTTCATGGTGGTCATGGAATGAAGCCATTTTATTGCAGGTGTTTTCCAAACACTGCTTTCACTGAAGCTGAACAAGTCAATTCAGAGTGACCTGCACAAGCTGATCTAAGCTCAGCTTTACTGAGCCTGACTTGGTTGGCAGTATGTCCCTGCCCCAGCCCAAGCACAGATGTGTCCCACACCTCAGAAGGGAGAGAAGGCTCTAACTTAGGATATCATTGGTTAAAACCCAGTTTTATTAGCTTGGTTCCTATTTTCTCTTACTCTTCTGTGTTGAGATGTATGAACAAGTTCCCACTCAGAAACAGCTCTCATGTCAAAGGTTATCTTATGGAAACTTCAGCTCCAATGTACCTTGCATTTTCAGGCCATAATGCAGGGATTTTGGGGGTGAAACAACTGTAAGAGACAGAGCTCAGGGAGGTAACACAAATCATGGCAAGGCCACCACTGACTCCCTGCCAGCAAGGCGTGGATCAGACACCCCATGTCTTGCTCTGGTTAGGCCAGGACAGGTATTTCACCATTGGTGGCTCCAGAACAGGAGCTGCAAGGCTCAGACATTTTGCCATCCCTGAACAACTACATAGAAATAGGATTGCTTCAATTTCTGAAACCTGTGTTCTGTTTCAGAGCTGCTCTGAGGTGTTCACTGTCCTTCAGCTGCCAAATCAAGCTCTCAAATGATGGTTTACAGCTTGAGTGGTTATAAAAAAAGCCAACATGTAACACTCCTAGTTCAGCCCTTAAATAAACAGTCCTAGAAGCACTGAGGTTAGCTTTGAATTCCTCACAGTCTGGGGCATTGAAAGGCACAAACTTAACAAGGCTCTTCAAATCCATCTGGTAGCAGGACAGGAATGTAAGGGCTTTGAACCACAAACATAAGATCAGCATGTTAAGATCTAGAGAAGATTTGTGAGTGTTCTGAGGAAGTGCTCCAAAACTAGGTCATGTAAACTTCAGATACCTTGAGTGCTTCCTACAAATAATTTCTCCCTTGGGTTGAACCCAGAAGCTACTATTTTGTTTAACAGCTGTCAGTTAAAGCACAGGACAAATCACACCAAATAACTACAAATTAACTTGCCACAAATGTGTCAGCAAGGGGAGGGGTTAAAAAACCAGCTTGTTCCATGACATTCTCACAAACGGACATTTACGTCTGCAGAAAGGGCAGCTGTAATGTTTAATGCCATAGTGCTTAAACATCCAAACTCAATGCTCTGTTTGCCTGCATTATTGCCTCAAGATGTTTGGCAGCTTCCTGTAAATTCTGCACAATGCCATGCCTAATCAATTAGCACTTGGTACTTTCCCATCTGAGGACATGACATCCCTTTTCCTTTGAGAGTTAGGGTTGCAGTAGGTTGTACAGAAGTCCCAGCCAACACTCCACCCCATTGCCCCAGCTGAAGTTATAAGATGCAGCTTGGCTAAGAAGGAGGTGATTGTCACATTCCTACCAAGGATCAATCAACTCAAGTTCCCTTTGGGTACATCAGCTCTTTTTTACCAGTAAGCAAAGACAATTTGGAGAAGGGATCCTGCCCTTCCAAATCAAAGTTTCTGTGCAGTTTTCACCTCAAGTTTAGTCATTTTTGAAGCCCCAAGTCTGGCCATCTCTTACCACAAATACTCAGAACTCAGGCTTTGGGCAAATCGAAAAGATGGGTTTTTCATGAAGAGGTGGCAAGAGAGGATGTGAATTCAGACAGTCCAGCTGTGGGAACAGGACTGGCTCAGGAAGACATCTCTTCCCACCCACAAGAAGACCCGTTCAGTTGCTACATCTGTCTAAAGTAGCACATTGCAATGATAAAAATCCTCCTGGATACAGCTTTGCTAGACATCTCCCTGGAAGTGTCTACTTCCCTAGAATCTGATGGCAAAGCAGAAAAATCATCTGTTTACTTTAGCAGCAACAGCTGTGCACCAAATAATACTGTGTTTTAGGAGAGTTTGACTGTAGTGGAAACACACTGATAAGTACTTGGAGACATGCAAATAAAGACATCCCTTCCATCCAAATGAAATATCCACAGCATTCTACCAGATGCCAAAAGAGCCCAGCCAGATATGGCCCCTGCACATGGATAAATAATAAGGTATTTGGCCTATGATTTTAAACATTTTGTGCAAGAACAGAATAAAGGAAGGTAGTCTTTTCTAAGGATAGGGCAGCAGGCATTCTTAGTTAGAGAAACCCAGAGATAAAGAACGATCTCTCACATGTATAGAAACAGTTCCTTCAGCTGATAGTTTATATGTCTTGCTCTCACAGAAAACAAGGCTATCCACTGGTGTTTACAGTTCTCAAAGTGTGTGATATGAGAGAAAGCTCAGATCCTGTCTCTGGTTTGGGTCTATTTACACCTTAAGAGGTCACTGAAGCAGAGACTATCAGAGGAGCTTGAGAGCAACCAGTTTAAGAGTTACCACAGCTTGGATGCTCAGTGTTTGTGTCATGACTCTAGGAAATGTGAACAGAGGAACATTTGAGAAGGCTGGCCCTGGCACTGCATAGCCATACCCATCTGCTCAGTTATGGATGGCCTCACAGGTTACACTGGTTCTCTGATATCCCAGAAGATATCCAAGGATTCAGAGTTCCTAGGTGATATTAGAGATTTCCACTCATGCACACCCTTGATTTTTTGACACGGCTGGAGCAACCAGTGCATCTTTGTGTCCTTTATGCTCCAATGCACATCATGCATCCAACCAGCAATTAGCTGCCATATAATACACAAATTTAACAGTGTTTCCAAAATCACTGCCACAGATATAACCACTGCAGTGCCCCAACCCACTTTTTCCTGGATTTCCAAAGAACTGTTGCTATCTAAATGATGCAAAACCTCATCACTTGTGCACAACTCCAGCCAAGAGCTCAGAGGGTGCCAAAGCAGAGGTGCCACAGGCACTTGCAGCTGTGCAGAGGAGCTTTGTGTCTGTGGCACTGCAGAGACTGAAACAGCTCCTGCAGCTGCCCAGAGATCCCAATCACAGCTGTGGAGCTGCAGCCTGTTCCTGCCCTTGCAGAAGCAGGTACTGGATCACCCTAGGGGAAAAAGAAGAAACATCTGTGTGAGATGGCACCAGAAGATATTTCACAGGCTGTTAATCAGAGGAAAGGAAAGAGCACAAGTTCAAGGGAAGTAAGGATGAGTGTTGGGAGCAGGGAGATGTCACACAAGTAGTGCTTCAGCCAGAGCATTGCCAAGACCTCTCAACAACAATGGTGAAGGTAAATGTTGTGTTCTGGAAAGGAAAGGGCTCAGTCATTTGGGGGAAAGCAAGTTCTAAACTCTGGGTCAGTGCAATGCTCTGCTGAATTTTCAAGCCTTATCTGGTCTTTCACACCCTCAATTTCCACTTCAGGGCTCGTTGAAAATAGGCTGCAAAACTAAGTTCACCTAAAACTTTGACAGGGGGATTTCCTACATTGAAAGCATAGAACCACAAAGAGGTCAGGCTGATCTTTCACACCATGAAACCTCGTGGTTCTGCACAAACTGCTGCTCCTTCTTTCCAAAACATTGCCTACCACCGTGCTCCAAACAGCACAAGCATCTAAAAGAGATGCTGCTTGGCGTCTCTGACACTAAGATTTCGTTTGGTGCTCTCTAGACTACAAAATAGACAAGACAGCAGTAATCCATGTGCTGCTCCCCTGCTGTAGATGCAGCTGCCTGCAAAGCCAGCAAGTTTCCTTTATGAAAGAATCTCACACAATTGATCTAGTGACTCATTGCTAAGGTACTTTGTTTGGACCTAGGGCCATAACTAAAGGGACCTCCACCACAGCCCTCAGGATGACCCTGCTGTCCACTACCAAGTGACCACCAGATGCTATTGCAACACAAGACATCTGGGCAGAATTTATTAGCCTGATACCATCTGGCTGCTTTCAGATATTCATTCTCCAGCCTACTTTCAGCTGTGTCCTACTTTCAGATGAAAAGCATTGTGCTCTCTGGCACTGAACATACTCACTGGTGAAAGGGTTATGTGGCTACAACCAAAATAAGCACCCTCTGAAGTAATGAGACAGTTCATTACCAGAGCTCCTTTCTCACTGAACCATTTCACCTTAGAAGAGCAAACTAAAATCTATTTTAAAAGTCAGTAACTTTTAGGACTTAGATCCCCCCCTAGATCTTGGAAGCTATAATAAATTTACATACTGGGTTGTCATCTTTAGTGGTTAAGTTCAAGGACTGGCTTAACTTTTCCCATTCTATCACAACTCAAAGATCAGCACCAGCCAATTGCACAAAGATGCAGTTAACAGTTCACAACCTGGTTTCTTAAGAAAAACAAGGTTTGTGGGATCAAGCAAAACATCTGCTTAATTCCTCCCTCTTCACCCCAATATCCCTTGTAGCCCTTTGACAAATCTTGGAAAAATAAGAAAATAAAAGAACTCCAAAGAGATACTCTTCTCAAGACAAAAGAAAAGACAAAACTAAGACAGTCCTCTAAAGTTAGCTCTTGAGTCCAGGGACTTTGTATTAGAGGGCAAAAGCATTAACACCAGGAGACATCAGAGAAACCATGCCAGAATTCATTTGCACTTTTCTCAGAGCAGTTATGGAACACAAGTTTGCCTTCCTTGACCACAGCCAGCCTGTTAGGAAATGCAACATCCAATGCAAACATATCCATGTCAGCTGCTGCCATCTCTCAGTTCTAAATTCATCCTTTGTAAAACCATCTCTAATGCTGCTGTAGCTGGATTTTCTATTCTCTGTCCTAGTTATCCCAGATAAGGGAAGTCACAGAAAGAAATTGCAAAAAGAAATGTGACAGCATAAAAAAATTGTGGCTTTCATCTTTATACTGCTCCTTCACTTTCTTCTAGGGAAAGAGACCTCTTACTGTCCACTGGGGGAAAGGAGAGAGCAGGAATGGGAGGAGCTGGGTTTGGATTTTTTAAAACCAGAGCTGTTGGTCATCTTCCAACCCTAGAAGAGCAACACTCCAACCAAGTAGAGTTTTCTCCAACAGGAAAGCCAAGGCTCTGAACCACCACAGGAAAAGCAAAAGTAACACACACCCCTTCCCCACCAAGACACAAGCACAGATAGCAATAATGAAACAAGTTGCAGTAGACCTAAAAGAGAGAGCAGGCAACATAAAAATTAATTTGCATGCACTCAGCTATGGGAAGAATAGGGCACTGTTGTCAGAGAAGGGTAGGAGGGAAGATGCCACCTCTTGCTCATGCCATGCTGAGAAGAAACCTGTAAGAAGGAAGAAAACACAATGGTGTTCCAGGGAGGTTCAAAAGAAGGGAGGAGTTCCATGTTTTGCTTCCAAACCCAAAGCCTTTTACTTTGAAAAGCAGCCAGCAACTCCCTGACTGATTAGAGTCAGGGATAAAAAAATGCTGTTAGTCCTATTGGGCTAATAACAGAAATTGTTCTTGTTGGTGGGACAAGAATGAGACAAGATCTGATCATGCTTGCACAATGCTTGAGAGATGGGTGCTCCAGATAGAAAATCATTTGGCTGAACTAAATCTGAACCAGGCATCAAAAAGATCTGAAAGCTTTAAGAACATTGAGAAACATTCCAGAGCATGTGGCCTGCAGGAAGTGCTTATGATCCCCACTCTTCCTTCTCCTATTTACACAAATTGACTGTTACAGACATTTCCTTCAGACAAAAAAAAATACATCCACCTCAACTATTAAGCCAAAAAGTCTACAGTCCTTCAGCACCTCAGCAAAATATCTCTGTATGACAGTTCTGCACCTGGAACAATTATTTCTAGATTAGCAAAAGAAGCATGAAGTGCATGCAGGCATTTTTAAAGGCCTTAGGATCCTGTTCATATCTATCTCTGACAAACAGAAGTTAATTGGACATTAATATTTCCATGGTTGTAACACAGCCACACAACTGGAAGCTTTCTGCTCCAACACCAGAGCAGCTAGGTTTAAAAGACTGTGTAGACTTCAGCTTCATAAACATTTTCAAAAAGCAAGGGTTGGGAAAGCAATTCCATGGGGAAGAGAGGGTCAGGTGTAAGCCTGCAATATTTGGCAACTCTCAGTCTTGTTTTTGTCACTGGTTCAAGATTCCTTGAAACTAGGACTCCATCTTTCTACTAATACAAAGTATTCCAAAGCACAAAGTATTTGTGCTTTACAATGGACATCCATGGAAAAAGCCAGGATGGGCTCCTGGAGAAGGGATCAGCTTTTCCATGTCTTGATTTACTCATCTGGTTTTTTTTTTTAATCTCATATTTCTGAGATAATTCTGTGGTACTGGGTGCATGCTACGAATCACTTGGGAAAATTTATTCTATAAACAGCTCCTTTCTCCTCTTTTCTCACAAACCACAATTGTAGGTCTATTTACAAGAATTGTGAGAAAACAAACCTCAAATAAAACCCAGACACCTTCACTTTTGCTTTCAGAGAGCAATGCTCCTTGAAAGATCACCTCAGGCAGAGACCAGCTGCTTTTGGTTCAGTAGCTCTGACATCAGAGAAATAATTGATATCATTGATTGGCCCCAGGATTTGTTCCAGGCCTATAAAAACTTTATGAGGAGCAGTTGCTTATAAACATGTTCAAACAACTGCATTTTGTAGCTGAGTAGAAGAACACTGGATGTGACTCAGAGGATTTCTCTTGCTCAGAGGAGGGGTTGTTGTCAGGGTTTACTTTCCAGGTGTACAAACCCTCAGCAAAGAACTCTGTCAGTTGAGTCCCAAGTCAACATTATTCTCCAGGGAAGAGCCAAGCAAAGTTACACCAGCCTTGATTAATCTCAGTTTCTTTCTCTCCTCTCATCCTGGCACCCTGAACTTCCATTTTCAGAGCCACCTTTCACAGCATTTCCACATCCAATGCAGCAGCTTGAACAGCATAGGCTGCTAATTAGCCCATTTACCCATCAGGCTCATCAGTTCATTGATGAATACTTAACTCCCTCCTATAGAACAAATACATTTTATGAACTTGGTCCAACTTTCTTCCTCTTCTTGTCTGATAGGAAATATAAATGCAATTATTTAGGCATTACAAGTCAGGAGTGAGATATATTGTCCTAAGAGGTCTGATAGAGGAAAATATAAACTGACTTTGAGCCTTGAGGGGATTGTTGTATGTACCACTAACAACTGCATCTTGTAGAAACAACCTCTTTTTGAGACATTATGCAAATAAAAATAGCTAAGGGAAGAGAAGAATCACAATAAGGAAAAGAAACTGGTAAGCCTGGAGCTTGTTGCTAGCAAAAATAAACATCTGCAGGTCAGGATTTTCCCTGGTCTCACAGTATTAAGCTGGAAACTCATTTTGGACAATAGAAATTCTCCTGCATTAGTGTGTTACACTTCCTCCTAGAAAAGGCATCAAACAAAATTAATAAAGTCATTTTATTGACTATTCTGTCAGGTCAAAGCAGTCTCTTGAGCCTGAAACAGTTCCCCTTCTGCTTCCTATGAAATTCCCCTCTCTCCCTCTCCCTTGTGATGAGGCTATAATCACTACCTGAATTCAAAACTTCCAAGGGGGGAGTGTTCCTTTTTCCTTCCTTGGGCTGATTACATTTTCCAAGGGGGTTTTATAATCCTGGCTTTGTGTGAAAGGTAACTGCACAGGGAAAAAAAAAAAATCACATTTTTAAAATTTATTATTTTGGAGCTTAACAATCTTAACAGCTCAACACTGTTCATAGGATGGTCTGGGTTCTAATGGATCTTAAAGATCATCTCATTCCAACCCCCCTCCATGGGCAAGAACATCTTCCACTAGACTGGGTTGCTCAGTCCCATCCATCCTGGCCTTGGGTTCTTTCTTGGTGTTCAGGAACTCAATTATTGTCAAGTTACATCCTCTCTGAGTTTTATGGTGCTTCAGCTGCACTCTTTCAAGACACTGGACAGTCAGGATGGAGAGCAAAGATAAAAGGAATCACATGTATGAGCTTTTAGACACTTTGCAGCTTGAAGCAGTGGAAGAAGTTGAGGCTGTTGAGACATCCCAGGTGTGGGGCAGAGAGCTGAGGTCAGACAAGAGCATTTTCCAGCATTTCCAGGCCCCAGCTGGAAATGCAGCCAAAACATACTTCCACTTCAATCACAGAGCCTGGCTGGGCTTGGGAAGCAAGAGGCAGCTGCTGCTCCTGTGATGCTCATCCTTCCTTAGCAAGGGGGAGCATCCTGTGACACCTCTCTGGCAGCCACAAACTCTGCCTTTCCATCATTTCAGACAGCAATATCCTCTTTATTCTGTTTTTCCAAGAAGCCTGAACCATCCTTGTACATGTGTAGCTGTGCATGTACCAGGGGCTCCTTTACCTTGACCTTCCTTGAGGAAGAGCTCAAATAATCATGGTATTTCCAATGCAGGCAGAGGAGCTCAGCCCACTGAACAATGGAGCTGCAAGCTATTTGCAGAAATTTAAACTAGGTGGAGACAGTGCAGGGAGGTTTGTGCAAGTAACAGACTAACAGCAGGATTAGGCTTCCATCCTCATCTTTAACTAGACAATTATTTCACATACTTCTCTAATCCAGGTGGCACAGAGCCCTTTAAGGCAAGTAATAACTACAACAGGAGGGAAAGTCCATGAGACAGAGCAAGGAGAAATACCTGCCAACCACACCCATCCTGTGTAAGAACTTCCCACGTATTTCGATCTATTTTGGTCCTTCTTGCCTGTATCTGCCTTATGAGGAGCTATATGCAAGAATTCCTATCACTTGACATAATTAATAAGTAATTCACATGTAGAGAACCAGAGGAAGGGAGGTGAAGCATTTTTATTTCACCCATCTTCTCTCCTACTCCAATAAGTTTCTCCCCAGTTTGTGTCTAGCAAGAAACTCACATCCCAAACAGTAAGAAGGCTAAATAATAATTTCAGAGATTATGGCACATTTGCACAGAAGTTGAGCTAGTAATCCAAATTGGATCATCACTCTTCAAAACCAGGTCTCATTTTTACATCTCCAGATCATCTACTTTAGAAGTATTAGTCAGTGTTGTATTAATCCAAACATTTTCACCGATATCAGTTAAATCAATAATGCCTCTAGGACTCTTTACATAATTTAATCTAAGAATCAGCTCAGCTGCTTGGCTGTTGAGTAGTCCAGAGTCAGGCAATACCACTGATTTAAGGTTAATTTGAGCAGATACTAGATGAAAAAACCCCCTAGTGAAAGAAAAAAAAATTAAATCCTTATTTCCATGTTAACATTCTAGCCTACAATACCTCTGTAGGTTAAACAACAGTAAAATAAATCATTATACAGAGAGTACTTGAAGCAGATATTTAGGCAGGAACTGCCTCCAAAATAAGAAAAAATAGATTCAAAATATGAAACAGATTCAGCTGGATGAATCCTTGTCTCTTTCTGCATTGTCACTTGGGAGCTCCTTCTTTAAGGCTACAGTTTCCTAAAAAGAAAAGCCTCACACACCTATGCCTTTTTCACATAACTAATCTCTTGAAAGATGATATCTTTAATCTTGAGAAGAATAAGTTATTCACCAAAAGAGGAAAAAAAAAATTGTTAGACTTGGAAGATAAAGACCAGTGGAAACTCTCAGAAAAGCAAAAAGGAATTGAGAAAAATAAGAACTTTACAAAAAGGAACAATGGGGTTTTTGGTCTCATTCCAGAAGCTTCATCAAAGGGCATGAGACCACCACACACCACTGGTCACAAGGAATGAGCCTCAGCCATGAGCACAAGGTCAGGCAAAGGAGGGGATGCAGCTCATGCTGCTCAGGCTGTGCTTCTGAGGTGTCAGAACTGCAGAACTCCATCCCAGGAGGGCTCAGGACATGCAAGGGTTAAGTGGATAAGGACATACAGGGATAGGTGGGGCTGGGAACACTTGCTAGGGATTTAGAGGGAAGAAATTCCTCCCCATGCCTTTCCAACAGGAAGAAAGCAAATGAAAGGCACTGCCCTGCCATACAGCAGCAGGACACTCTTGAAAAGCTAAATGCTCAATGTGGCACAAAAGCTCTCACACAGAGAGTAAAACATGTTTTAAGAGAATGGGATGAGGGCCCACTACTGAAAATTACAGACAGATGTCCTGCCAGAACTGCCTGATGCTGGCCCCACAGGCAGCAGTGACACAATGTCCCTCTGGAATCGGAGTACAAACATCCTCCTTCTTGGATTTGCCTTCACACAAGGGGATTGAGCAGAGGCAGACACAGAATTTCTCAGAAATAACAGCTGGAAATATGGATGCCATGGATCTTGACTGTCTGAGAATTCAATCAGACCAGACTTAACATGAAACCACCAAGTGCCCACAAGACTCTAGCAGCGTTTGCTCAGGGTTGAATGCTGTTCACTTGCACACCAAGAGCATGCTTCCTTCCCCCTGAAACTTGAAATGAAACGTGCCACTTTCAGCATCAGTCCCCCGGGCCACCAAACCCTTCCCATTTTACAAAGCCACAGACTACTCCAGTTTAGTCAGAGCTATTCAGAATGGCTGTTCTGAAATCAAGAACACAGTCTAGTTTCCTGAGGCTTCCAGTCTGCTAAGTGTGCAAGGTCATTCAAAGTCCATTTTTGGCCAGGCACCTCCGGAGTTTTACTATTTTTCTTTCAAACCCTTGGGAAGATTTGAATTCTACGTTTGAATTCTGGAAACTGATCCATTATAAACTGAGATTCCTGCTTTCCCTAAAATTTTATTTCCATATATAGAGATAAATTCCTCCTTTCCAAAGCTATTTATTTAAAGGACTGGGAAGATCTAAGTTCTGCTGCAGTAGCTGTACGTGGTACTGTGGAGCAAACAAGGGGCAATAGGGGTGGAAAAGATCTGGAGCACAAGTCTGGTGAGGAACAGCTGAGAAAAGAAGAAAAACCTTATTTCTCTACAAGGCTGCAGCCAGGTGGGGATCAGCCTCTTCTCCCAGACAAGTGACAGGACCAGAAGTGGCCTCAAGTTGCCCCAGGGGAGGTTTAGATTGGATATCAGGAAAAAATTTAAGGGTTGTAAAGCCCTGGAACAGGCTGCCCAGGGAAATGCCCAGTCCTTCTCTGTGGAAGTGTTCAGAAAATAAGTAGAGGTGGCCTTTGAGGACATGGTTTAGTGGTGAACACAGTGGTGGTGCTGGATTGACAGCTGGATGATCTTAAAGGTCTTTTCCAACTTTAATGATTCCTTGATTCTACAGCTTTCCAGCAGGAGCAAACCATGCACCATCACTCATTCATTATCCTCAAGAAGGAAGATTTTTTTCAGATCAGAAATGCCCTTGATAACGTTTCAGCCCCCAGAGCCTGTCTGTGGCCCACAGCAAGCCTTAGACAGGCAATGGGAATTTCCAGCAGCATGGGGAAACACAGGAAAGCCCAAAGGCAGCACCCCACCCACCACCCCCACAGCTGGGCTGCTGTGACTGGAGCACAGCAGGGAGCATGGACAGAGCACACAGAGCCCCAGTGCTCAGCAGACAAGGACAAATTCAGAGAATTGCAACAGCATAAAGTCTGCTAAAACGAACAAACGTGAAAGCCAGGCCAGCCACGCACAGCAGAGCACCTGGAGAGGAGGATCCCAGCCCAAGTCTCAGCTGTCACCACAGCAGATTTTGCAGCCTGAAGCCCCAGGCAGTCCCCCAAGGAAGCAGAGGACACTCCTGCCCTGCCTTGGGCCACAAGGGTGGCAGCAGAAACACTCACTGCCACCACCCACATCCTGCCAGAAGACTGCTTTCCAATTCGGGTAATTTCAAAACCTAGAACCCTTGAAGAGGAAGCCACTGTTGTTTTTCACTACATATCAGCATGTGTCCCTCTCCAAGATGTGTTAAATCTCTCTCCTTGAACTAATTATAGGACAGGTCTGTAAATGATGCCTCATGTTGTTTATAGGTTTCTTTCAGATAAGACCAGAAGTAATCACCCAGTTTCAGTACAGGCTGTTACATCATAAAACTTTCTCTCAGAAACCAGACTGATTTCCACTTGCAAACTCACTCATTAGCTTTCTATTAACTAATGGCTTTTACCTAAAGGTAAAAGGACTGTTACTGTGGTTACATGAGAGGAGAGCATTTAAAGAAATGACAGAAAATTGCCTTAATGTGGGTAAGGATTAGCAAGGTGGCATTTTTCAGCTCAGGGTACACTCAGGATTTCACAAAGTCATGGAGAAAGGTGCCTCCCCATCCTCCTACAAGCACCAGTAACAACAGCCACTTTGCATAAATCTGTTTTCTAAAGCCAAAGGCATGCAAGGCAGGGAGGGGAATAAAAAACATACTTGAAAATATTACCATGACTAAGCTACCAAGCTTTGCCAGGTGCACAGTGAGAAGCTTCCCCCTTGGCAGCAGCCTTCACTGCTCTGCTAGGTGATTTTGGTTCATCCTTTCAGAATTACTGCTGCCTTCTCCAGCTGGGGTCTGCTCCACCTTGTATAAGCATTCATTCAGTGCTGGATGGTGCCAGATGAAGTGGAAAAGCTGAAAAAGCAAATCAGTTCCTCCAGTTTGTCTTGCCCACTTAGTTCACAACAACTTTGATATCAGTGTCACACTCTGTGGTCACCACACAGGGAGAGTTTCAGTGCTCCAAGAGCACAGCAGCATTTAGAGCCTTTCTCACCTCATCCCTCCTGCACTGGAAAGGGACAATTGGAACCCACTTGCTTTGGGACACAAAGCCCTGCTATTCTACTGGGAACATTTGGTTACTTCACTACTTGATTAATTTAATTTTATTGCAGGTTGAGTTAGTGTGCTCAATAAACGGCCTTGCACATATGACACAGAAGTTGGATGAAAAAGATTGTCAAGAAGATAATGATTTTACAATTTAATTATATGCTTTACAATTTAATCATACATTTTACAATTTAATAATATTTTTTAATTGCACCCAATGCCTTAATTCAGGTAGGTTAGCATGTTAAAGAGTTATTAATTAGCATTTGAATTCTTCAGGTAGTGATTATTCATTACAAAGCCTTACTCAGTTAATTATTTTAATCTTTAGGTGAAAAATGTCCTAAATAATTCCTCCAGCTGATTTAAATAAACGGGTCAAATTTTAAATAAGAAAAAAACTACAAGGAAAAAACTGTTAGTTTCCAAACTTCCATTTCATTTAAACTAGGAATGGAAAATAAGAAAAATTAACTATTAAATAGAAACTGTCTTAAGTGCTTATCCACATGGTGTATGAAATATCTTGCACCAGCTCAACTAAACAGACAGGAACAGATCTCTCCTTCAGGGTACTAGGAGCATCAAGTTAAGTCAGCTCAAACCAGAAAGAAATGTGATTTCCACTAAACAGGACTGAATTAAGCTAAACTAAGGGTCAGGTGCTCCAGCTAGACCCATCTGAAGCATTCCCGTAGTTCAGTTCTGCTTCCTTAAAAAATCCTCACACAAACTCAGCTTCAGTAGGGAAGTACCACCAGCACATGGATGGCAAGGGAGCTCGACATTCCCACAAAATTCAGATGCAACTTGGTGTCTCAAGTCTGCTCTCAGCCACTCCCCAATCCAAAACTTCCAAAAAGGCATTTCTGAGAACCAGAAACCCCGCAGGGACTCCGTGGGAGTAAGCCAGCCAAAGGCAGGGACACAAACAAACCAGCTGTGCTGGAATCTGTTCTCCTGAGTCAGGATCAGAGCTGTCAGAAAATGACTGACCCTCCAGGAGAGTGAGGCACCTTTCTGGAGCTCTGGCTGATGGGGCACTCCTGTCTGCTGCTACTGCACCTTTACAAAGCCCTGTTAGCTGGCCACACATCCCAGCATTTTCAGCTGTTTCTGCATAAGGATGTGGATGGTTCAGACACCCCTTTAGGGCCCTCCTTGGAAACTTATCCCCTAACTTGTCTCCTTTTTGGACATAAACCTCTGGTGTTTGTGGATTAATTTTCCTGACAAATTCATAACCAGGGCTTGGCCACGAGGAGGGAGGGAAGAATACACAAATCCAGGTCTTGCTCACCCCAGGAAGCCACATTGTGCCAGGAGCAGCAGGCAGGAGAACAGCACCAGCACCTTCCCCAAAAAGAGCTTCCTCAGTGGGAAGTGAGCCTTGGCCAAACCCCTGCTTCCACCATCTGCATTATCCCTGGAGCACACAGAGAGGAGCAATCACTCAGATATTTGTACTCCTTAATCTATGAGATCCCACAAGGATGGCAAAAGCAAGCCCAAACTCCACATTTCTTCCCACTGCCACTCTCGCTCCATTTTGCATTTTTTTCCAGAAAAAGTAGCTGATTTAAAAGCCTCCTCAAAGGAATTATTTTCATTTTCCTTACAGGCTTATTTTGTTGGTAGATGTGCAGCTTTGGTGGCATTTGGCAGTTTGTAGGATGGTGCCCACACCTCCTGATAAACACAACACCCATCAGGTTTCTCCACTTTGTTTGCTCTCAGTTGGCTGCAGAACAAGAATCCCTTCACTGGGCTGAGAGCTGAGGGCCAGTCAGTGCAGGGCTCATGACTCACATCCATCCTGCCCAGGAAAATACATTCTTTGTATTGCAAGAGTGCATGCAGCATGTAAACACACAGTGAAGCTACATACACAGAGTGTAAATTATATATACCCAGAAATTATATAACAATACACCATGTTTTACATACACAAAGTGAAAGAAAACAGCAAATGAAGCACCAGTAAATAACCTATTCTGTCTTACAAGGAACACTTCTAACAACAAAAAGTTAAGAGCCTTTCACTCTTTTGCAGAGACACAAGCAGCAGCTGAAGTGTTTGGTGAAGCTCCTGACAGGGACAGATTCCCAAGAGCTGGGAGTCACAAAAATGAAATGGTAAGCTATGCTTTTCCTTGGGCTGGGAAGGAGCTGAGGTTTGGGAGCAAAGGGAATTTAATTTAATTACCAACAGAAAATAATCTCAAAATCAAATTAATGATGCAATTAATACTGTCTACATGTGAAGGCAAGAGGGAAGTAGAGGTCCAGCAAGTTTAGCAAAGGAAGCCTCGTCCCATCATGAACACTGAGAAACCTCAGTTCTACAGGGAGGAGATAAAACCCTCCCCAAGACTAGATGGCAAAACAAGCCAGGGTTTCTAACCCATCCACCTTCATAGCCAAATTACCTTCACAGATGAGGGAGCTGGGAAAGATGGCATTAATTTCACCAGAGAAAAGGTCTTTGATCTCTGCTCTAGCATTCTAACAAAGCATTTGACCTTTCTCTTTTCTCTCTCCTCCTTAGGGAGACTGCTTTCTGGATGATTGCCTGCTCACTGCTTGCCTTTCTGCCCAGAGGTAAATATTCCATAGTGTACACCTAGGAATTTGCAGAGGCATTCATAGGCAAGCACACGAGCTGCAAGCAGGATCTTGGGGCAAAGCAGAATAAATGAATGCATTGCTTTGCATACATTTCATCATAGTCCAAGGTTTGCAAATCCAGGTCATAACCCTCAGATAAACCTCTGTATCCAAAAGAAGTGGTTTTCAAATTTAAGGTGTTTCAGACCCATAAACCTTTACCTATAAAGTTTATCCTGCCACATCCTTAAAAGTACTCCACATTTTCATAATATTAAAGATGACTTGGAATCTCATCCTTTATAATCCCAAATATCTTGCATCTGCTTAATTCTAGCAGAGCTGACTTTCTGACATTATGTGAATTAGACACCATCTTCCCTATGAAAAGGATAAACTAGTACGTGTTGCTGAGAGAACTCGATACAAGGTGCAGTTTCCTTATTGACATTTAAAGTCAGCAGAAGTAAGAGCTCTGTGTGTGGTCAGGACTCCTCTGTTTGCCCAGAAGTGCCTCACACTTGCCAGACACTGGTGGTTAAGGATGCTACACTTCACCTGGAAAACAAGGGGGGAACAAAAAAGCCCAATCTTCATGAGCTTCCCTGCACCACACCTTGATTACTGAAGCAGGAGTGTTTTCTCATTACAGGAATCTTACAGATTGGTTAAATTGTCACATCCATCTTAACAGGCTTAAACATTTCAGCAGTATTTAAAACACATCATTTAAAAAAAAAATGCCACAAAACAAACTCATCCCACTTTCCATACAAATGAAAGCTGTGTGGCAACATTCATCTTCTCCAAGATGGAGAACTGCCCCTTCCATGTGCAAAACTTAGTTGGTAAGTAAGATGAGCACTATTAATCCAGATTTACATACCTCAGCAGCAGCTGCCAGCACAAGGTTACTTAAATTTTCTGGCCAGGAAGCTCCACAGATGCCTCCACATCTCCTGCTGCTGCAGCAGCAGCCTCAGTAAGAACCTGACCAGCATCACTAGCCTTCAGCAGGACTTCATTCTTCTCCTCAAGACTGGCTTCTATAAGGACACAAACTTGACCTGCCCCCAGAAATCTGCTCTCCCCCTCTACAAAAGACCTTGTGCAGCTGGGGGCTGATTAAACAACTCATTACAGCAGATTTCAGTCACCTGCTCCCATCCCAGCTTCAGCAGTGCCTCCTTTTTTGCCTCCTTTTGCCTTGGTTTTGCCAGCTGGAAGCACTGAGGGCAGGGTGGGCTGGGCCCTGTGGGTGTTTGTAGAGTCCTCACCAGTGTCACAAGGAGAGGGAATGGGTGCCTCAGCTCAGGTGTGTTAAATATTGGTGTCCCCCATCTTCAGAAAAAGAATCCAGAGCAAATAGGGGCACTTCCAATGCCAGTATCAAATGGACAGGTGACCACAGTCAGGAGGTAGAACCCACACTCTTTCTCCCCCTTTTGCTCATTAAGAAAATCCTTATTGCCCATTTTTCTGACTAGAGCTACAAGCTCTGTTTATCATCTTTTCTTCATCCAGGTGCAACACCAGGCATTGCAAGCACTCTCTCTCCTAACAGCACCCTGCAGACAGGACTTCTCCCACCAGAAAAGTTTCACTCCCTCCTCTTCTGGAGGCTCCTTTCCTCCCCTGCAGCAGCCTCAGGCACACTCATCTCCCTCTGTGGTTTCCTGGCCATGGCCAGCCAGAGCCACCATCAGCTGTCACCCATGGCCTGGCCCAGGGACCCTGCTGAGCACAGCCTGTCCCCAGCCCCAGGAGCTCAGGGAGGGGGCTCAGGGGCTCCCTCCCCTCCTGCACCCCTGGTGGCCCCCCCAGATGTGCTGGTGGCCCTGCCTGGGCACGTCACTAATTGCAGGGAGCTGTAGGGTGAGGTGTGCTGGGGCACTGAGGGCACAGTGGAGGCTGAGCTTTGCTGGAATTCAAGTGCCCTTTGAGAAGAAAAACCTGGTCAGCCACCCACACATTCTGAGAATTACAGAGCCAAAGAATCAATTAGACTGGAAAAGACCTCTAAGGTCACAAAGTCCAACTTATGACAAAAAAAACCACCTTGTCAACCAGACCGTGGCACTGAGTCTTTCCTTAAGCACCTCCAGGTGTGGTGATTCCACCTCCCTGGGCTGCCTGTTCCTAGCTCTAATCACCCTGTGAATAATTTTTTGTTATGGCCAAAGCATAACAAGGGGATTGTCCTTCCACCACAAATCAGAAAAAAACTCTTGGGGTATGTGGGTTTTTTTCAGCTAAAAGTTGACATTGTTGGGCAAATTGGACTGGGATTTTCAGCTGAAAACTCTGAAAACCAAAGAAAAGCAGATGTTGGTGATAGAGTTATAAGCAAAGACATTTACTTGGCTCTGAGATTCAGTGTCTGGATCATGCTTTTCCTTCTGCTTTCATGTCTGGAAAAACACAGTGTGACACCAAAGAAGGTTGATTGACATGGAAACAGAGAAATTGCCTGAGCATGTGACAAGCTGAGCCATGGCTGATGTCACTGAGATCAAGGGGAAATTGGGACTCTCTTTGGTCTTCAGCCTGGCATGCAGAGAGATGAAGCAAGCCAGGGACACAGGAATGACCCCACAGCAACCAAGAATACTTATTTCAATATTGAGTCTAATTACTTGCCCCTTATGCTTCACAGAACTTTGGCCCTGGAAGCAGATTGAGTGATTTCACAGTGAATTGTAGCTTTTCTTTTAGGTGCAGGTCACAGACTCATGCTGCTTTTGTTCTGCTCCATGCTGAAAATAAATTTTTTCTTCCAAACTAATTAACCTGCATTTTAATTTATAATATTATTTTATGCAGGAGGTTTGGTCAGAGTGCTAATTTAAACCCACATTCTGTGATGGAAATACCTAGTTGTTCATACTTTATAAATACATAAAAACCTTCTTCCATGACCCAGTTTTACCCTAGAAAGTGTAGCATTCAATCTGATAGGAATTGTCCTACATGATAGTGGCAGACTCACCCATGTTTGCAAGTTTCAGTGTGCTTTCAGCTAACTTGGAAGGATTTATGGAAATAATTGGCATCAAAGTTATTAAATGTAGTGTGTGTAGGTGGGGTGCAGCTGCCTGCCCTGCCTGTTTGTCCACCTGCAGGATCCCTTCATCCTGGCTCTTGCATGTGCTAGAATTGGCAGGGAAGGTTGGAAGGGTTGGTAACACCCCTGCCTGATGTCAGGGACACCCAAGGGCTTGGAAAAGCCATTTATCTAAAGTGGGAATGACAGACTCTTCTTTCTGGCTGCTGGAGATTAACACCAAAGAGTAAGAGACAGGGATCAGCAAGAGTGCACTAAGCCAGACCTGCAGAAAAAAGCTCTTTTCTGTCAGACTCTCTGCAAGGTTTTGCAGGGGAAGGGGGGTGGGAGTCCCCAGCACATTGTTTACAAGTTGGGAATCATGACCTGGTACCCAGATAATGGGAGTTATGGGATACCAAACTCATCCAGGATTTTTCTCCTGGTCTAGCACTGTTTTCACACTTCTCCTTTTTTTTCAGCCAGACTTCCTACAGAACCAGAACTTGTTTAATCATATCTGCCCACTCCCTGTTCCCTGCATCCCCTTTTGCACTTGTGAACTGATCTATTAATTAAAGTAAAATCAGGCACCTAATCCCAAAGACTGAGATTCCCCAAAAGCTGGAATAAAAATCACCAGCTAAGGGGACAAGCAGAAACAAGCTCAAGCAAAAGCCACACTTGCACATAACAACATCTGTCCTGCTGCACAGCTGGCTGGGCTCTGAGCACACGTGGCCCTCCTGGCTGGAAACAGGAGGATTTGGGAGGGAGGGTGGCAATGGTGGTGTGGTGAAGCCAAATTGTGGGAAAGCTGGAGCTCCTATCTCTGCTGCATGCTGATGGAAGTGTCTGGGTTTTGTTCCAGGTCAGCTGGACACCACGTGCCATGCCTTTGTTGGAGAAACTGTGGTCTTGCCTTGCACCAACAGCCCTCCTGGAGATCCAGACAAGTCAATGCTCTACTGGCAGATTGGCACCAGGCAGGTGGTGCACTTCTTTAAGAATGGCCAGGATTCACTGGAGGACCAGGACAAAAAATTCAAGGGCAGAACCAGTCTTTTTCCAGACCAGATGAAGTATGGCAACTTTTCCTTAAAGCTCTCCAATGTCCAGTCAGAGGATGATGCTGAATATTCCTGCATCTACAAACAGACTGAGAGCCACCAAAGAAAGATATCTAAAATTAAACTCAAAGTATCAGGTAAGATTTTTTTTTTTTTAGTACAGAGGAGTAAGTCCAGGGCACCATTTCTTGTTGATATACCATATGTGGCCATTGAGAGAGATGACTTCAATTTTTAAAGCAATTTTTCACTCAGTTTCATTCTGTTCCTTGCTTTTGTTGGAGAAATATGAGAGAAAGAAAAGATAAGGTCTCTCTGTTAAGCTTCAGCACTTCAGGACTCCTAAAGGCAAGGCACCTACCTCTTCCTCCTCCTTTTGAGGAAACATTAAGGAATAATGCCCCCAAATGTAAGCATTTGGTTATTTATGGGTTTTTACTGTCTTTGATCCACTTTGCCCCAGAGCAATAGGAGAGTTAATTTCACTGTTTGCACATGGGTCTGTGAAGGAGAAGTTTAATTTCTGGCAATCCAAAATCCAGGTCACAGACCCTTTCAGAGAAATGGCAGCCAGCTGCTACTTTCCTTTTTCCTTGCAGATGGAAGATGTATTTCTGGTGGCATGGCTGGACTGATGCAAAAAGAATTTTTATTTTTCCTCTTTAGGAAAATGAGTGAGAACATAAAACATGTTTGAATAATGCCAAACAACTCAGATAATATGTTTGAATTACCTACAAGCATAGCCACCAGAAGGATGAAGCATTGAGTTTGACCAGCTGACCAACTGAAAAAGAAAATAAAAAAAATAAGGGATACACATCCAAACAAATTATACATTTTTAAGGTGTCTTGCTTGAATAAGTCAGCTGGAAATTTTTATAATGCTCAACCATATAGATTTACTTCTGCTTAAAATAGAAAAAAAATTGTTTTCAAATAATATAGGCCTTTAAATATCTTTCTTTTAATGCGCATAATTCTCGAGAGAAAACTGTTTTCAAAATGTAAAGTGAAATAACATTTGTTAAAAAAAATTTCAAACTGAAATGTTTTGCAGTTTTTAAAACGGAAAAAAAGATGTTCTGAAAATGCAGAATCAAAATGTTTCCATCATCTAAAGTCTGGGAGCAGTAAGGTGTCTTTGATATAATTCTGTGATCATACTTAAACTTTCAGTTTGTTTGACAAATGTAGAAAAAAAAAGTAACATTAAGCCTTATCAGAGAAACAGAAAACATCCAAGGCTCAACCAATTAACTTTGATTATTGCGGGGTTTTTTCCCAGCTCCACCTACGATTGAGGAGCCACCTTCCCCTTCTGGTAAGGCAACACTCCTTTACTTGCTAAGTGTCTGAGTGATTATCCTGTGCTTTATTTTGTATCTGAGTGATTATCCTGTGCTTTATTTTGTATCTGAGTGATTATCCTGTGCTTTATTTTGTATCTGCAAGATTGGCAAAGTGTGCTGAATAGAGAGAGTCCAGCAAGCTTGGGGTGCTTGGTCTCTCTCACTAAGCCTGGCAAAATACAGCTGTCCCAGACAGGGAAAAACATTTCCACCCCTGAGACACACCCAGACTCAGAGAGAAGAATGCTGAAATGCCACAAGTCTTGAGTTCAGTGTGGGCATCATAAAAAATCACTAAAAAACAAGGCAGAAGCCACTGGATTCTGGGAGTGAAGGCCTTTGTAAATTACCTTGGAATGAATAAATGACAGGATCATCGAGGTTGGGAGACACCTGCAAGATCATCCAGCCCCACCATGAGCACAGCACCACCATCATCAACCCCAAACCACGTCCCAGGTTCCACATCCAGGGGCCTCGAGCACCTCCAGGGACAGTGGCTCCAACAGCTCCCTGGGCAGCTTGTCCCAGTGCCTACAACCACTCTATCAGTGATCATTTTCTAATATCTGATCTGAATGTCCCCTGACATAATTTAAGGCCGTTTCCTCTCATTCTTTCATTTGAGGCATGGCAGAAGAGACCAACACCCACCTACCTACAAAATCCTCTCAGGTAGCTCTAGAGTTAAACAACCAGATCAAGAGATCTGAGGGGTCCTTTTGCTAATAAATATTTTTTTAAAAATACATGATTAATGACTCCACATAAGCTCTTCTGGGCAATTAAGGTAGATTTCATCCAAGGGCAATATTGCAATATAGTGCAGATGTTATGATCTAGGTTTATTCACTCCAGAGAAGTTACTACACTAAAGCCATTTGTGAACACTTCTGGAGTGAATTCAATGCAGAAGGAGTGTCCAGCTTCTAGATACCATTGTCAGTAAGTTCTTCCCTAAAAATCCTCTTTGCAATCCAAATGATTCTTATTAGTGCTACAAGATCTTAAATTGGCACTAAACCTATAACGCTTTGTCACATAAAATCAACAGCTGCAATTTTTTATTTTACTCAGTGGGGCTGGAAGATATGATCCTTTACATAGCATTTATTATATTATATTTAACATGATAAGTTCAGTCACACTATGGCATTACAGACAGATTAGACTGCAATAAACTCAAATAGAAACTAAGAAAGAGAAATGTTCCAGTGGTTTATCTCATGATCACACAGAAGGAGAAAAAAAACCAAACCAACAGTTCTTGTCCCTGATGAGCAAAAAACAACTTGAAAAAATACAGGAAATATCCATTTTTAGACCTAAGATAGGTAGTTTAGCTGGCCTAAAGGTCTTTAAAAAACATGAAGTTAAATTCAAGATGGTGTTATGTGTGTTCATATTACTTTATAAAAGCAAATAGAACAGGAATTAGAATATCTCCAGCTGTTACCTTCCACAAGATATCAGAAATCATTGAGGGTCAAACTTTTTAATGCAGAAGCAGTGGAAGATTCTCAAAACAAAATGTAAGTGGGTTGCATTTAAATGAGATAATTGTACATATGTTTGACTCAGCCCAAACCTTCCTGACAACTACCACTGAATATAAACTATTTCTTATAATGAAAAGGCATTTTCATTGAGAGGGAAACAAATAAATTACTGGGACAAAAGGGGAGTGTTTCACTTTGCTATAGGAATGCAAACTGAATCACACCCTTGACACCTGATGGGTCTTGTACTGCAGGATTTTGAGGGACTTGGGGATGAGGAAAGAACAAAAGCCTAACTTTTTAAGTGCCATTTTTTGCAAAAAGAAAAAAATATATTCCCTGTTGTCAACATCTTTTAAAGAAAATCATCAGCCACAGCTCTTCCCCCCACCTTTTTTTTTCTATTTTAATTTTCAGCAATTTCTTAAGAAAGAGAGAAAGGGAATCTGTTTTATATTAGCTGTTATTTCAGAAGGGTCTCAGGAAAATTAAAAAATGACCTGCTGAGAAAAAAGGCATTATATACAGAAACAGTTCTCACATTTCACAGTCAACCAGATCAACAAATACTATTTTAATGTAAAACAGAAACAATTTTCATCTGTTTCACTATGGCTACATATCTATTTGTTTGCTGCATGGATTATTTTTCCCGACTGCTTTAAAGAGCCGAATTTTACTTTCACTTTGAGTGTTTTGCAAGACTCCTTCTAGGTCAATGAAACTAGTTTAACACTTTTTTTTCTGGGAAAAATGAAAGGGCCTGTGCCTGGAAGAAGACATAAAAGGCCAGGAGGCTTGTGTTATAACCCTACATTTATTTCAAAGCATTACTGAGGACTAATTCTGATGTTTGCTTGCTCTCTCCACATTAATATCACAAACTCCTTCCAGGAATGGGGGGAAGCACCCTGGCTAGAGATAACTTAATTACAGTGAGATACTGACTGATACAGCTGATACCACAGCAGTAGGAGCAGCCCAGGTATACAAAAATCAATATACAGCCTGTTCTTCACAGAGAAGGACTTGGAACACTTACAGGAAAAAATTCTCTTCTTTTTAAGTCAGGGGTTAAAAATCTCTTTTTACTTGTGTTCTACATCCAGCACAGGTTGGAGGGACCACCTGTGCCAAGGGTAATTTGTGCCCTGTGTCCACACTGTGGGTTTTGTACCAAGAGTGGCACACAGTGCTGCTACCACCTAAAGTGTGTGTGACCTAGGTATTTTTATATTTATTACAATTATTATTTATATTTATTACAATTATGGACTCTTAAGCAAACATCTGCCTCAAGCCCTGAGTAGGAAGAATGAAAATGCATTTCATTGAATTTCAAGAATGAAAATGTATTTCAAATGAATGAAAAGAATGAAAATGTATGAAAATGTATCCTAAAATCATAGAATAGCTTGGGATGGAAGGCATCCCAAAGACCACCCAGTTCCCACCTCCTCCATGGGTAGGGGCACTAAAAGAGCTGGCTGGTTGTTGCTTTTCTGTCAGGATTTTAAACAAGGATTCTCAGTCATCCAGAAAAGTTGCTTTCCTTGTTGCTGAGTTTCTGTGCCTTTTGTGTGAAAAGGAAAAAAAAGTACTTTGTCCCAGTACCTTGAGACTGTTCTGTCTGGACTCTGTACAGACACACAAAAGGAGAATTTTGAAAATTAGCCCAAACTCATTGTTTTTAAAACAATCCTCCATCATTGCATTCATATAAATTGTGTCATGCAAACTTGCAATACACTTTTTTTGTGTATTAGCCATCACTTATGTGCTGACTTTCTCTTTTTTAATTTTTCAGAGCAGAATCAGATCCCCTCTGGAAGCCCCATGGATGGGCCATGTCTGGCTCTGCTTCCCCTCTCCTTCCTCCTCCTGGTCCCCCTGGGGCTTTGGCTCTTGTAACAGGGGAAGCCAGCCTCGAATTTGGGAAGTTCTCCTCCCCAGAGGACCTTTCTGGGCAGGCCAGGTGTGTGGGCTCAGTGTGACACCTGCTCCAGAGCCATGGGAAAAGCACCAAGAGCTGAGAGCAGAACAAGCTTTGGGTGTTCCCATCCCACATCCTGGTGCTCCACAAAACCAAGGGCAGCAAAACTCTGAGGTGGCAAGCCTGCTTTTGCAGTTGTTTCTTGGAGCCCAGCTTTAGTGCTGCCAGGATGTACAGTTTATTTTGGATTGTGTGGGTTGGATTTAATGACAGGAGAAAAGGCTCACAAAACTCAGATTAGAGCTGATGCTGGTGGGATCTTTTGCCTCTCATCTGCTGTCCTTCAAGACAACTGAAAGGAGGAGTGGGGGCAGCTACCTCTGTGTCAGACAAAAACTGGAAGTTGTAAGATACTCCCAATTAGTGAAATGTAAGGATGGAAACTTTGTGAAACTTGATTATGTGGAACTTCAGCTTCTGTTTTCACTCCTAAGCGTCATGGGCTATCAGTAAGAATCCTTTTTTCCCACAAGAAATGTAGTATTTCTTCAGTAGAAGAGTGAAATTTCAGGTGACTGAGAAAGAGGGTAGAAGTTCAAAAAATATCCACATAGAGGAAGGAAGTGATGTATTACTACAAAATCCACTGCTAAATAAGAAAAAAAATTCAGAAGGCTTCAGTATTATCTTTTTTTTTTTGTCATGAAATATGGCAAAATTAGATTCTTAAATGGAACTGTGCAATGAGAAATCGTTACTGTGACAATGTTACTCCTTTAAAAACAGTACCTTTGGAGGGGAAAAAATATTTTAAAACTCATCAGAATCATTGTAAGTGATACCTATGCAAACCAAATGGGTTTATTTCTGGAAATGTTCAATTCAGGTAGCAGAGGTGTCCTGTGCAAAACTTGGGTGCTGCATACATACAATGTTGAGGAAGTGCAGAAGTTTTTTTTAAGGCCAGAACTGCAACTACCCTGTTTCACAACCAAAAAGCATCCAGAGAGCAGAACTGATTATCAGCAGTGGCTGAACACATCCCTGCTGCTGAGCCCTGGGGCAGGAGGCATGACTCACAAGGATGCACAAAGTCACTTCCACATGAACAGTTGCACTTTTTTTGGTTTTTTTTTTTCCAATGGAGAGACAAGATTGTTTTCACAAGGAAGGGACAGAATAAATCAACTTAAAATGGATGTAAATGAGACAGTTGCCTTTGATTTTCTTAACTAAAGGCCCTTTCCCCATGGTGGGGAAGAGAAAGAAAATCCCACACAACCTTGCTGGTGCTGATGAAAGCTCAGCTGAGATTTGGCTACCCTGCATACAGAGCAGTTCAATGGAACAGCTGGGGTCCAACTGCACAGAGAGATTTGACTGTAAGAATTGTACACACTGTGACTGTCTTTTTGTGTCCCACCCTCCAAATGTTTGTCTCAGATTTTGTGTATTTTTCAAGACACAATTTGATTACAAATAAACACCTGAAATAAAACCAAAACCCTGATGGGAGCAATCACTTGGTCTATAAAAGTTCTTTATTTGCATTCTAGTTGTTCCTACAGTTAGAGAGGCTCCTCTGCAATCAGATGGTTTAAAAGGTAACATCTGTGTAGTTTTGTAGGCCCTAAAAGCCTGGACTGCCTGCCCTTCTAAAAATCTAATAGCCACTTAAGCAGCTCAGCATTTCCCAGGAAATGTAGAATCCCAGAATAGTTGAGGCTGGAAAAGATCATCGAGTCCAACACTTAACTCAACCCTGCCAAGTCCACCATTAAGCCATGTCCCTGAGAGCCTACACATCGTTTAAATCCCCCAGGGGTGGCAGTTCAGTTAAAGAATCTCAGCATATTGGTGCCAGCAGTGTGTGAGGAGAGACCCCCACATGTGTCCAGACATGGCTATGATGGATCAGCAGGCAGAGACTAGAGACAAATTCCCTTGCCAGCAGTGCCCTTGTCCAGAGGGCTGCCAGGAAAAAAGCTCTGTCAGGAGCAAGGACTTCAAACCATATCTAATTTACATGCTAAAGTCTATGTTTTGTGCCACACTTGAAAACAAATCAGGAGCCCGTGGGTTTTTGGAGCAAACTTCCCTTTTTGCACAGGGTGCCACAAGGCAAAGGGATGTCGAAACAGCACATCCTGAAATAATTTGCTCTGGCTTTGCTAATTGCATTCCCACATAATGCTGTATGTAGCAACAGTCCAGACTGGAATTATAAAATTCCTTGCTCATAGCACTGACAGCCACATCAAAAAAGACAAGGTCACATCTTTTAGCCAAGACAGATGGATTTTTTTCTTTTTGGAGGTGCGGGTGTGATGACATCCTCCCATCCTTTCCCTTCTCTTCTCCTTTTCCTTTCGCCTTTTCCTTTTCCTTAAACGTTTTCCCTCAGACTTTCTTTTCTAAACTATGGTCAGATTTTGGGTTTACATCTCATCCCAGGTGCCTTCCAGTTACACTGGAAATGAGACATCTAAAACTTCTCCCTCTGCCCCAATTCCTCCCTTTCCCCTCCCCACATCAGCTCAGTCCACCTTTCATCCCTTGAATGCTGATTTAGCCTATACTAATTACATACTAAGAACAGCATGGAATTTTACATGGCACTAAAAAGATGTTTCCATACTTTTTGAGTACAGAAAGAGATTTGACAAGAGTCACAAAAGAAAGTTGAAACAGCAAAAAACAAAACAAACTCAAACCAAAACAAAAATATTCCCACACCTAGTTAATAATTACTTTTTTTCTTCTTCTTTTTTTTTTTCTTCTAAATTATTTTTCTGTCTGATTCTTTGAGAAGAAAGGACCATCAGAAATGAATCACTGCACACAATACACTCAGAGTATGGCATAAGAACACAGGCCAAGCAGTTTCCTTAAAAGCAAGAATTTTAAGAATGAGGATCTGGAGCAAACAAATGAAGATGAAGGGGAGGAGGAGAAGGAAGTTCATGGCATTTTCCAAATTATTACACTTACTGATGCCAATGTTTTTTGCCTGCCAAAAATTGCTGTGCTGGGCTTCTTGGCCAGAGATGGGGAAGAGAGACCAAGCCAGGGCACGAGTGGTGCAAGGGCAGTAGCCAGAGCCTTTTAGAGGAATCCCTTTATGGCACAGAAGGGAGGCAAACTTCCCAGTTGCTTTAAACCCAGAAGACATTAATGCAGAAATCTCAGTGGTAGCATTTTCCCAGTGACAAGTCATACAAAGCCCTTTAGATACAGGCATCTCAAAGCATTTTTATAAATTCAGAGAATTCCCCAACACTATCCCTGCACAGCTGGAAAAGGGTCATTCCTGGTTTAGGGAGAGAAAGCTGAAGCAGTGCTATTTTTTCCAGCTGGCATTGTTGACAGATCGAAAACCTGAGTCAAGATTCCTCCTTGTTTTGTGCCAATAGCAGGAGAAACTTCCTAGCAACTGCTTTACACAGCACTGGGCATTTATTCTATCAGCAGCATAATTTCTTGGTCATAAACTGAAAAATATTAGAAGTCCAATCATGTAAATGGACTGATGTATTCATTCTCAGAGTGTATTTTGAAATAAAACCCTTGTAATAACCGCACAAGAACACAGACTCATCCAGTGTGTTACATATGGAACTAAAATATTTTAATAATAGGCCCAGCATAAACATATGAGCTAGATGATATACTATTTAATTTCTACCAACTTTGCAAAAAAAATTTGTAGAACTCAATTTTATGGCTGTTGTGAAAAGTTACTGAAAAAAATGGTGTTAATAGATTATCACCTGTAAATCAAGCTCATTAAAACTGGTTTGTAAAGCCATGACATGAATAAAACTCTGATGCTTTCATGTTTATTAAAATGCTTCACACGGCATAAACTTTTTATACTTGAGTCCACATACTTTGCTGTTGGGAAAATATCATTTATTTCCTTGTTGTATCATCCATCTGCTTTTAAATTGAATTATTGCTGTGATTTCTGTGTGCTGCTCTGTGCTGTGTGAGCAGCTCCACTGACAGGTGTGAGCTGTGTGACTACAGAAGGGCCTGGGTGACCTCTAAATGTTGTTTACAACTCTACTTTTTCATGACTCAGATTTGCAGCAGCACTTGAGATGTTTAAACGTCCTTGTTTACTGTATTTTCCCAGAGCTGTACTTCATGCCATTCCCAGTGGTTATCTACAGCCACCATTCCAATTTCCTGCAAGTGAAGGTTTGAGTGACCAGCAGACTTTGAGTTGTCCTTCCTTGGCTGGGTGATGACACAGGAAGTTTCTGTCTTGAAAATTCCCTCACTGTGCAGAATGTGAGAAGCACACAGTCTGGACTATGTCCAGTTCTTTTGTCTTCCAGAGTTTCACTGGGAAACAAGAGGGATCTCTTTGAAAACTAAGAAGCACCAAAAAAATTCACACATTTAAGGAGTGAAACTCCACTTCTCTCACTAGCAGTACCTTGGTGGCCCACACCTACATATTCCATATGGCAGGAGCATATGGCTGATAATATGTTACATTAAAGAAATTTGTAAGAGGTCTTTGGACATTATTCTTGTCAAAGAATGGCTGTAAAAGCCTTTTTTTTTTTTCAATATTTGCCAGTGACACTGTTAAGAGACAACAAGGAGTTAGTTTGATCATGTTTTTTAAGTTCACAACAAGGCCAGATTAACTGGTTAATGATTTCCTCTGTCAGCTCCCTTTAGTTTCGTGTGATGCAGGAGAAATGGCCCATAGAGAACATCAGCAGCAAATTAATGTGGACACATTTGATGCAGAATCATAAAATCTTACAATGGTTTGTTTTTGGAAAGGGCCTTAGAGATCACCCAGTTCCAATCCCCTGGCATGGGCAGGGACACCTTCCACTAGACTGGAATTTTCATCATTAATTTAGCTAAGCCTGAGGGCAGTCATTCCATAGCCTGAGACTCAGTAGTGGAACAAAGAGTACTGAAAACTACTGAAAGCAAGCAAGGAAGGTGATGATTTTTAAATACACAGCAGGAAATCACATTGCTATTGGTGCTGCACTCTTCACTGCAACTTCTGTTTCAGCTTTTGGGATAGTCCCAGTTTAGCCCCTTCTCTTCCCCTCTCTCTCTTTCTCTGCAGAGATGTTGGTCACCACTGGAATCACCCTGGAGAAAATAACCAAGTATCAGCTCCTTAATTCTCCTGAGGGCTAAGGCTCACCCATTCCATAAGCAAGCTTCCCCTCAGGCATTTGAAGCCACAGGAAGAAGAAAACCAGGTCTAACAGAAGACTCAAGCCCTGGACTGCAGGCAACTCTTAATTATTTGTAGGTGGAGGATTATCTAAGTTCTCACTCTGAAAAAAATTACAAGTAAGTGAATATTCACACATATAAAATACTAACTTGCAAAGCCACAGACACTTCAAGAAACAGTGTGTTTCCTTCCAGGGATATTTCTAATAGTCCTTCCCAACAAACCTTCATTATCAGTCACGTTGGTCATAACACCACTAGTGTTTAAATAAAACCTAAACAAGAAAACAAAAGAAAATAAACAAACAAACAAAAAAAAAACAACCCATCCCCATCAAAAAACCCACAAACCTCACTGTGTACATTTATGACTTTATACTACACTTTTCATTTTTTCCCGATATCTATATCACAGGAAGGGGCTAGAGCTTAAATGATGTGTATTTGCTACTATATTTTCAGGGGGATAAATAACTGCTGAAGAAATTAATCTTAACAACACAGCAGGACAAATGCATTCATTGCAATGGAATTGGATGTCCTCTCTATTATTGTGAAGCTTGGAGGAAGAAATATTTGTTTTAGTCTCCATGTGGGTCCAAAATATCCAAAAAACTTTCCTACAGAACTGTCCCAGGTTCCAGCTGTCACACAGCTGGAATATTGTCCCTGGTAAGTGGAACTGTGCACCACAGAACGTTGTTCACCAAGTGCCCTCTGCTGGCTTTCAATTCCCCCAAAAAAGTGTCTCTTGTAGCCACAAACCAAAGGGTAAAAAAAAAAACAACAAAAAAAAACCAAAAACGGGCTTCTCAAACCCCGACTCTCATTTCTGCTTTTAGAAGAGAAAAACACCCCTGCCAAATTTGTGAACAATTCAACAACCAGTAGAGAAACGTTTCATAAAACGGGGTTTGTGTGTGAGTCAGTGAGACAAAAGGGGACAGGCAGAATCACAACTGAGAGGCAGCAACTCCTTCCACCCCTGCAAGTTAATCCTGCGAGCACTAGAAAAGCAACTCGAGCAGGAACACAATTATTACAATTCCCTTTCAGCAGCACAAAGCTCTTAAATTCTTCCCAAAAGATAAGAAGTGTCAGGAATCCATAAGCCAGGTATTGCATGACTCCTGGTGGAGGCTTCAAGAAGCCTCTTTCACTTCTTATTTCTGGTAGTGTTTAGCAAAACATATTAATCACAAACTCCTGCCCACTTGGCTGAAAGTAGCAAACCCCTCACCAGCTCTAATCCACTCTATGTAAGGAAAGGAAAATCCCAGTTTGCAGACAAATCTCTAATAATAATCTCTAAATGCATGTGGAATTTCCCTTCCAAATTTACAATGGCTGAAAGCCAAGATGACAATCCTACATCTTCCATCAAAGTCAAAACAACTTTCTTCTGAGAATAAAAAACGAAAACCAAAACAAAAAACACTTAACAAACGAACACAACTAAAAAAACCCACACCACCAAATCCTTGAAAAATGTGTGTATCAGAGGTTTCTATTCAGCACATTACTGGAAAATTAGAGAGAATTTTAAAAATGAAAGGCAATTGTGGTGTATGATTCTTTCTCCCTTAAAAAGCCCTATTCTCTCTAAATTCAGAGAAATTAAAAAAGAAGGGTAAAAAGAGTTGAGGACTTTAAAGAGGCTGGATGATCCAACCACCAACTTCCCACAGCTGCTCAATGATGGTAACAGCAATTTCTTCAAAAGATCATCTCTCTTCTCAGGGCACCTGAATCTGGAGATTGAGCAGCTAAGGAAGCTTTGTGCCACCACAGCTCCACTTACTAGGAACTGTAGATATGAGAAACCTCAGATTCCAGCCCTGAGCCCTGCTGTGGTGAGGGAGTTCATGGGAAGGTTTAGCCCAGAGCTGAGTTCTTGCAGCAGAGGAAGGTGCTGTTAACACAGGCACAACAGCTGCTTTTCCACCCTGGGGATTTCAATGCCATTTCTGTTGTGTGATGCTCTCTTATCAAATTTCTTTTAAACCTCCTGCAGATGTGGGAAACACAAGCACTTTAAAATGTCATTACATTTTATATGAACAATGACCTCCCATCCTCTGCTAAGCCCCTGAGCATAAATTCGATCCTAAAAATATCCACTTTGTACAAGTGAAGCTCATGAAGGGGTGTCTTTCACTGAGTTGTATAGTGGCAGTGTTCTAAATTATGTTTCTTACCAACTTAATACTGAAAGTATAATGAAGAATTTGATGCATATGCAAAAAAGGTTTCAGAGAATGTCCAAAATCCACTTTATGATCCATGCCTACTTTCACAATGACTTGGTGTCTATGTGTGATTCCTTTGTAACCTCACTGGAGACAATGATCTGCACAGGTAATCTCTGAAATCCCCCAAGAAAACAGTGCCAGCAATGAAGTACAAATTCAAATGTGACTTTTTTCTTTTAGTGACCAAAACTTAATCATTAGGAGGCTCCAGAAGCCAAAATGCTTATTCCCTGAACCCTGACTGAGCAAGGTGAGCCTGCCCAACACTCACACTCAAGCTGCTCTTCATTCGCCCCAATAAAAAAATGTCACCCCACTCCCCTGGCAAGTGTTCAGCCACAAATGGCATTTGCCAAACACCAACTCAATCTAAGGCTTGTAGATTCATTTATGAAGCACACAATTCTCCCTTGAAAATATGGATTCACTTCAGCAAGTCTGCCATGGAAGAGAAACTTTAATCAAAGGTAAGGGGTACAATTTTGCTTGTTTGTTTGAATTTGAAAAATGTTCAAATAGAAATGCTCACTAGAAAGTGACAACTTGGAAAAAGTGGAGAAGATTCGGCTGGATTCTACATGGAAGAATGTACAAAATTGAACTGAAAAGCAGAAAAACTGCTAAAACATACCAACCAGTGTAAGTTATCAAAGGCAGCTCCCAAATAAAAGTGAAAGGACAAGGATAAGATAAAGGCAGCAATTTATTTATTTATACATCATTATTCCAGAGATACAATAATAGTTCTTTGGAGAAAGCTTTATTACCCTAAAGTGGAGGAAGTTAGGATAATTTGAGATTGTTTATTCCATTCACTACTTGTCATACAATTGCTCTAACAGGGGTGCTGTCCTTAAGAGTTGTGCGTCACGTCAGCGAATATTACTTTCTTCTTCATTTCAAGACCTTTTAAAACTCTACTGGGCCAATGGATGAGTCTTTCAAAGTGCTACTGTTGTGGCAGTTGTGTCCTGCTGCTGATTGGTGTTTCTTTGTGAAAGCAGAATTCTTCAAAATGGAACCAAAATCTTTTCATTAATACTGAGCTAAATTAAGATGTGGAAGATGGCATTTCCCTCAAGAGATGGATGTTAGTTCCCAGACACAGGCCTGAGCTTAGGCACCTTGAACCATGCATTCATTCCTCTTATCTGCCCTCAGCTTCTGAAAGGGCCTTGAGTCTCTTCTTCCCCCTTAGAGCTGGCTTGACATTGGTGTGTTGGGAAGACTTTGTTTCAGAACACATCCAGTCAGCTCTCTCCAGATGGAAAAGCTCAAGAAAATGCTCTGTGTCTCAGGCCAGGCTCCTTGTCCTCTGCAATGCCTCTCTCTCAAAAAAGGCATGGAAAATCCTGCAGCTGGGAATCAATCAGCTTCATATCAGCATTCACTAGAGTCTGAACAGGACAAGCAGGTGCAAATGTCTCCATTGGTCCATGATATGTTTGATACTATGTCCTAAATTTAAACATTTCTTATTTTATTTGCCAGTTAATTTTAGCACATTCTTGACCATGGCCCCAATGCCATCAAAGATATGGTGTAATGCTGTTTCACACATAAATGCTGGGGTGGTCACCACCTTATTTTTTGTATCCACATGAGCTTCGTACAAAAGAGTTAAGGAAAACACAGCACTTGCAGATGCTGCCTGCAAGTGAACCAGCACTGACAAAACCTCACAGCTCCACTATTCTATAAAAACTTCCTCCAAATATGTGATACCATCCAGCTGTAAAGACAGCTGCAACCTATACTCCAAGGTATGACAAGGTATTTTTGCCAGAAATACAAATGCTGCATGAGGAACCTGTGGAAACACCAGAAACACAAGAAAACCTACAAAATTCACTGATGGTAGTAAAATGTCTCTGACTACAGCCTGCAGCATTAGACTTTAGGAAAAGAATAAAAATCTCAAAGAGAACTGACCAGCTGTAACTCACACCAGTTTTATGCAAATTCGTCCAGCACTTAGTGTCCAGTGGAGCTGACTGAGAACAACTTCTAACTCCCAGTGTGTAGTTACACAGCAGTTACAGCAGTAGTTACACAGCTGAGCACAGGAGAGTTTCTAACCCTGCACTGCACCATCTGCTAGCCACTGCACATTCCCATGAAAATCTACGTGGAAAAGCACAGATCCTACATGTCTTCGTTGCTTTAATGACACATTTCTGAACTGTCTCCCAACATGTAAATTATCAGGAAAGGATATGGTTACTTCTTTCACACAGTGCTTTGCTCCCAGCTCTTTGATGGCTCCTGCAGTCCCAGCATAAGGCCACTTGCCTCCTTCCTCTTCCTCATGGCCCACAGTTACCTCAGCACCAGAGAGCACCTTTGCTGCCAGCACTGGAGAAATGCAGCACAGGCTGCAACAGAAGGAATTGTAAGAGCAATTCTACAACAGCACTCTTCCAGAACTTGCTCACAACTGACAAGATTCAAATGGACACAGCCTTGGAAATCTGAGCTACACCACAAGGTAACTTCCTCTCAGCATTTCCTCAGCCTCTCCTTTGACAAACACCTACACACATAAACCTTGAAAAACACATTTAAAAACAGGCTACAAATGATAAAAACAGAAGATACTTTTTCCAGTTCCAACAACAGCTGCACATTTCAACAAAACATAGGCTGTCTCCAGGCTCACACTTTCACACAAATGCCATCCAACTCACATACCCAATAGGTTTGCCTGCTTTGTGGAAGTCTTTCAGGACTCGCTCAACTTCTCTGTTCACCTTGCAATCCTTCCCATCAACAGCAAAGGTGGATCTGTCACAACAAGAAACTTACACAAAGCTCAGTATAAACCTACAAACAGAGGTATTTGCCTATTTGCTGTGAAACTGGCTCCAAAGGATCATCCCAAACTTAACAGCTACTAAAAAATTGGTTAAAAACACTCTGTAGATGACCATCAATGATTCAGCCAAAAGCTGTGGTCTGCCAGAAAGTCCCTTATTTAATAAAAGCATCTCGAAATGAGAATTATCAAATCAGCTTTCTAGGATTACTGAGAAGTTGAACAGCAATCTTTTCAAAGAAGAAAAGTACGTAAGAAGAAAAGGGAAGTAACATTCATGTTTCTCAAAGCCAACAAAAAAGCATCTCAGTAGCAAGATAATCAGTATTCCACATGGCTAACAGTTTTTGTTACTTTTTTTTTTTTTTTGAGCCAGCTGTTGTTTTATAATTATAAAGCAACAGGGGATTTTTCGGTAGGCAGAGAGGAAGAAACAGAATAATAACACTACAAGCACCTGAAACCATTCAAGTTTTACCTTCACTTCCCTCAGACCCAAAAAGGAACACCACTAGGGGGAGGAAAAAAGGACTTCTTATGCATTATCTAAACTCTTGAATTCTCATCAACATTGTCCAGAGAATTTAAAACAAGACCATGACAAGACTTTGAAAGGAGTATCCTTATTAATTAGGAGTTACATATGTAGTAAATAAGGTTATTTATGGATTTTATTGTGTGAATCTTGTTTCACAGAATGACAGAATGGTTTGTGCTGGAAGGTCCTTAAAGATCATCTCATTCCAACACCTCTGCCATAAGCAGGGACCAGGTTGCTCTGAGCTCCATCCAACTTGTTCCTGTGCCTCACCATCCTTACAGCAAGCAGCTGCTTCTTAATATCTCATCTAAACCTATTCTCTTTCAGTCTGAAGCAGTTCCCCCTTGTACTGTCACACCAGACTCTTGTAAAAAGTCTCTTTCCATCTTCTCTGTACATTTCTTTCAGATACTGAATAGCTAGAATAGATCACCCCAAAGCCTTTTCTTTGCCAGGCTGATTATGCACAGTTAATTGTGAATATTTAGTTGAGGAATCTGATGCTTAGTTGGCACTCACAAGTTTTTGGCAGCCCCGAATCCACCAGGGAATATCACAGCGTCGTGGTCTGCTGTAGTGAGCTTAGCCAGGCTTGTGATTTTGCCACGAGCAATCCTTGCAGATTCCACTAAAACATTCCTTGAAGAACCAGAAATAAAACAATGTGATTAATTACGCATTTGCACACAGGACAGTGTACATAAAGTTTTGCAGAGGAAGAGGAGGGTGAGGAAGGGAGGAAGCAAGAACACTGGTGTTTAGTAACTGAAGCTACTGATGGTTCTGAAACGCTACTGCTGGGAAACACAAGCACAGACAGACATATAATCAAGTCCAGAAAACTCATGTAGTATCTTCTCTCCAACAAAACCACCACAGCAGGCATAAAGCTACTAAAGGCATTCAGCCAAGTGCTGCAAGAGCCACCGCAGGCTGCTACATCTGAAGAATGCCTAACACATCCCAGACTTACCTTGACTCTGCTTCAGCTGGTTGCCCTTTACTGTGGTCAATGACATGCATCTGAGGCACATCTGGAGCATACATCTGAACCTCAGCTCCCCCACGGCTCAGGTGTACCAGTACACTACAAAAATGGAGACAGAGCATGCAGAAAACTTCAAGGGAGAGGCTTTACCTGACTGCTAAATCTGTTACAAATATTCCACCAGCTGACACTGAAAGATGAGGAAAAACACACATCCTACCAAAGCAGGCAACCATGAACAACAAAGGCTTCCTTTCTCCAAGTGCCCAGGTGTTATGGAAGAATACCACAATTAACATAGCCATTAACATTTAATTTAGGTCTAGGTGACACATCTCTTATTAATTCACAGTGAGCATTAACAATTCTGCTGTTAGATTTAGGCCCAGGAATGGAAACTCAAGTGGTTCTGAAATTAGGTCTGTATTTAACTCTCTTGAGATTGAATCTGGAACTCTGAATTTCTGTTTCTGAAGAGTCTCTCTCAGACTCATTGTTCTGGTATCACGTGCACAGTGCTGCATCTTTGGACAATCACTGAGTTCTACAAGAATGCAGCCTGAGCTCACAATTATGCTGTGAGAAAACTGTGAGAAAGCTTCATCATTCATCTCTCAGGATAATTCTGATGGCCAGAGACAGCAAAACTAAATTAAACATACTGCTGCAATGTAATGAAGACTTTTTTGGAGCCCACAGTCCCAGAAAGCAACTTACGCTGATGCCTCGTGGATTTCTGTGCCATCGTAGACACCACAGCCAGACAGAACCTGCAGTGAGAAAACAACAGGGTACTGCAGGTGACACAAAACTCCCCACAGGAGCTTTCACAAGGTTAGATTTTTTAAATAGTTAACAAATGACAATTTAAAAGCAAGCTCTTACTATGCCAGTGAACACCATGCTATTAGCACTGGGGTCACCACTTGACACACTGCAGAACTGGCATTTCCTATTTATAGCAACCCATCACAAGGCTCAGAAATAACCACCATTTATTTCCTGGCTTATATATTTATACCACAGCTAATAAACTGACATGTTAACCCTTGGGTATGTTTTTATTGTGCACATAGTGGGTTGTTCTGAGTGTCACTCATCTTTCTTATGAAGTGTCCACATTCATGTGAAACACTTTCTCATCCAGCTGCACAACAATCAGAAGAGGGACAGAAATGCACTTTGAGGTGGCACTTAAAATAAACTGCTTTACCTGCTGCTGTATTTTACCTGAGCATCAGAGATCAACAGCTAAATCACTTTCAATGCAATAATACAATTCTGCTGTATTAGCCATGCTTTTCTTTAACAATGTGGAAATACTACTTTTAATTTGTTTATATACACCAGAGAATAAAAAGCACAAAGCAGTCAGCCACCCTTGTCTGGGTGGAGAACCTGACAAAGTAGAAGGAGAAAAAAAATTTTTAAAGCCATTTTAAGAATGAAACAAAACCAAAAAAATCCAAAGGTTTTCAAGTTCCTGAAAGTATACAGATGATCTCTTTCGGGGCTTTTTGTTTTACTCTTGTTCTGAACGAAAAAATCCAGTAAGGAAGTCAATTTCCTTGTCTGCTATCATGGGCACCCACCAAATATCGCCATCACTTCACCAAATGGGCAAGTATGTGAATGTTCTTCTGTCCATGTTAATCCTGTTCTGATATTTAAGAGCTGCCTTTTACTTCATAACTTCTTGTTTTATCTTTCATTTAGTTTAGACTGAATAAACAGACAAGCAACTGTGCTAAGGTTATGCTCTGTGAGCAACATTTCTAAGATCTTTTTGAAACTCAGTGAAACCAAAATACTGTAACATTATTGTTGTAAACTCTTTAATACAAAAACTCTTCTGTTATTTCAGTACCTACTTGGTAACGAATCTTCTACCACAGACAAAAATTTACATCACAAATGTAGAAAATCACATTTGTTTTCCCAGCTCTATTTAAAAAGCTGTGACTTGCTAAGATGACACCATTCCTGTTGGGTTACTTTTCAGCCATTTGGACCAGCATTCTGCCCTTTTCCAAGCCAATTCTGCCTCAAACAGATTTCTTCAGGCAGCTAATGCCTTCTTATTCCTTTATGTTTAATGCTGTCTAGACTATGCAAAGTTCAAGTTTCATAGACTGTCCACTGAGTTCCAATACTGTGTATCCATTTGGGACACCATCTACACCTGTATTTTCCTTTGGCAATCTGTAGCTTTTCCATCTCCTTGCTTTCTTCTGCATTTCTAACACGTTTTACACCCTTCCTGCCAAAAAGCAGAACCCAGTTTAAATATAGTCACTGCCAGTACCTCACCCAGTAACACTATAAACTATTTCAAGTGAAATTCTCCTGGGCTCCTCAGTACAAAGGAGACACGGAGCTGCTGGAGTGGGTTCAGTGGAGGGCAGTGAGGATAAGTGAGGGACTGGGGAATCTTACAGGGGAAGGCTGAGGGAGCTGTTCAGCTTCAAGAAGAGATGGCTGAGAGGAGAGCTCATTAATGTGTACAAATATCTAAATGGGGCGTGTCAGAGGATGGGCCACGCTCTGCTTGGAGGTGCCCAGCAATGGGACAAGAGGAATGGACATAAACTAACGCAAAGGAAGTTCCACCTGAACAGAAGGAAGAATTTCTTTCCTGTGCAGTGACCGAGCACTGGGACAGATTGTCCAGAGAGGGTATGGAGTGTCCCTCACTGAAGATATTCCAGAACCGTCTGATAAAACCCCGTGCCGTGTGCTCGGGGCTGGCCCTGCTTGAGCAGGGGGCTGGACCTGGTTTAACTGCGCTTCCTTCCAGCCTGACCCATCCTGTCATTCTGTGGTTCTTCCCAAGCAAGCTCCAGACCAACAATAACTACAGACACCAATTTTTACGTTTCCCACTCCTGGTCTGGCTTCCTCCAAGTTTCTGAACTGTAAGCAGCCTTCTCTTCTCGAATTCAGCGTCTCTCCAGCGTTTCCAGCTGTCGCAGCCAGCAGGCGAGGCCTTCCCAGGCCGCCGCCCCGCCGAGCCCTCCCCCGCACCGGCCCCAGCGCCGGAGCGACCCCGGCTGCAGGGCCGAGGGTGGCTGTGGAGAGCCCGACAGCAAAAAAACAAACGAACGAACAAACGCACGCCTCTCCTCAGCGCCGCCCCGGCCCCGCGCCCCTCCATTACTCACCACAGCGACGCGGGCGGCGCGGCAGCGCCGAGCGGAGGAGTGGAAGGCAGCGAGGCCGCCGGGCGCGGCTCGCCGCAGCGCGGTGCACAGGGCCGGGGCTCGGGAGGGCAGCATGGCTGAGGGCGCGGGGAGCGGCGGCGGAGGAGCCGGGGAGGGGAGCTGAGGAGCCGGGAAAGGCAGCGGAGGAGCCGGGGAGGAAGGGCAGCGGCTGAGGCCCAGGCGAACCGCGCTGGCCGCGCCCGGAGGCCGCTGCGCCCTTGGCGGCGCCCCCTGGAGGCGCGGAGGGGCCGGCTCGGGCCCTTGCTCCCTTCCTCATCCACAGGGAATGGCAGCGGTGGGAAGCGGAATGAGGGCTAAAAGATAACGGTGCGGAAATTATAGGGGGAAAATAAGCAAGGTGGCAGAGGGTATAAAACTGGGAGGAGTTGTTGGGTCCTTCGAGGGCACGGAGGGCCTGCAGAGAAGCCTTGATAAATCAGATAGGCAATCACCATCTGTATGAAGCTGAACATTGGGAAGCGCTGGATTCTGCTCCTGGGATGGGACAATCCTGGATGTGTGGACGGACTGGGGAATGAAAGGCTGAAAAGAAAGGTGCTAAACTCAGAGTGTCCAGAGGAGGGCAGTGAAGATGGTGAAGGCCTTGAGGAGAAGGTGCAGGGAGAGCACTTGGACTGTTTGCAGTTACCTTTAATTATACCTCTTGTCTATTTCAACAGGGAAAAGCGGCCAGAAAACAAATCTAGAAAAGCAGAATATGCTGCAGAAATCAATTCTGGATCATTGGTAATATTTCCATATCTTCATCAACAAAGCCCTTTCAGCATGTTTCCTGAAGGTAATGCAAGGACAGACCCAATTCTTTGTATTCAGGTCCTTACTCTTATTAGCCAGTTTTCTCATCAATTCACAAAAACAGAGGGAATCAAAAGTTTCAGGTTTTAATGTGTTAATAAACAACATTAAAAAAAAGACAAGGGCTCTTATGAAAAAAAGAAAAAAAAAAAAACCAACAAAAAACTCAACAAGCCGTGATATTTGAAACATTCTCTTACAGTTTAAGTTACATTATTGAGTTGGTAATATCCAAACAAATTTTCACTACAGTATCTCAAAGCTGTCAATCAAACCTTGTCACAAGTTGTAAAGCCCTGTAAATTTTCTCCAATAGTTGCTGCTATGGATCCTCATTTCTTCTTGTTACTGAAATCTCATCATGTTTGGAGGTTATAGAACTAAGAAAACAATGTTCCAGAAATATGTACATATTAAATCCAAGTAAAACAACATTTAAAACAAGTTGAGACCAGCACATTTCCAATTAAGAAAATTTTTTTATCCTTTTTAAAATTCAGAGTCCAGCATAGGACAAGCCTGCACTATGAAATTCACAATACTTAATATGCAAGGCATTTTTAATAAAGAACAAACTTCTTCCAGTCATACTTTTAACTTCACTAAGAACACTTTTTTGTTTTCTTACTAGAAATCAGGAATTATTTTAAAAAAAGAAATCAGGTAATCAAAAAATCTATGTTATCAAGTTTACAGCCAAACAGTACAGGAAATAGGCAAAGTGCCATCCATGGCATATCCTACATTTCCATGACTACCTCCCATGCAACTATCACACCATTAGGAAATGATGCCACTATGAGGGCCACTCATTCTCAGTGAATACCACTGCATAAAATACTGTCTGAGGTTTTTTCCCTCTCACAAAGAGTAATTAGGATCTCAAATTATCCTTATGAGCTTCTTGCATAAGATAATCACTGTCAGAATCCAATTCTTCATCCCCTGGTGTTTCCTCTGCCGGACGTTTCATGCCCCGCTGCTGTGAAATGGCCAACGCGTATTTGATGTTGTAGATGTTCCACTCACAGCTGGAAAATAAATAGGAAAACGCTGTTTACCTCCTAAAATAAAAACAACTCTAAAAGAAGACTGTCTCAAAGGTTTTAACAGCACACTGTCACCCCCCAAATCACTCCAGGTTTTTGATTTGAACTTTCAAACGTAACAATACATACAGTTTTGAAACATCTTCAAAGTGACGCTGGATGCTCTTCTGAAGGAACTGAATCACAGGGAGCAGCTTCACTGACCTTGGATGGAGAAAACATGCAATCTGCAGTGCAGTTCATATTTGCATATGGAAATCTAGGAGTTTTCTACACTCTCAAGATTTTAACAAGCACACAACTTCAATGCCAACTTTTTAAGATAATCCTAAAGAAACAAAAGCTCTCTGCTTTTGACTCTGCCCACAATGATTACACTCAATACAAGTAATGTATTTTAAGAAATATTTTTTCTAATGTCCAACTGTATCTTGAAGAGCTAATTCTGCTTGCTGCAGCAATGACAGTTCCTTTCAGATACCACAAGACTTCCTGAACAAGGGGGAGTTTGTTTTAAATTTTCTTCTATTTTAGCAGGAACAAAAGGAGAGATTTTGTTCCAGTCATTTCAATAACTATAATATTAATACCCATGTTGAAGCAAGGGAAGAGTTACACAATGCACTGTTTTTTAAATTACAGGACTCCTTCTCAGATTACCTCTTGCTTAGCCTATTTTAGATTAGTAAATTTGCCTGGTTTTGTTCCTAGAAGCCCAAAAATTCCATATTAGGTGTGGACTGAATATAATCCACAGACCAGGCCAGTGTAGTTCTGAAGTCACAAGCTAAGTCTGTAAAAATGCAATCAATACCTGCGTATCACCTTTCAGTTACATTTAAGGTGCATAACTGTTTAAAAATACAATTGCCAAAATCTTACTATCACTCTTGAAATCATTATGCAGTTACTGTCTAAGCAACTCAAGCAAATTTTTCATCTGTTGTATTTGAAAAATATTTCTGCAATATATCTTCACAAATCCGGTAACGTATTTTTAATTCTGTCATACACAGCGTTTAGAACCTCTTTAGACCTTTAAGATCAAAACTGTAACTTTTACCATTAGTAAAGAAGTTGTAAAACTGAAGTATTCTAATTCTAGACATTATCTAGAATGTCAGTAAATGTTAAGTAAAAGCTTTAAACTAACAGGTTTTTAATTTTAATATCCTTGTCAGCATTTTGACTTCCATGGGGTCTCACTTTGTTTTCAGCTTCTGTCCATGCAGCATAAGCAACTTATGAGCCCAAATAAGATAGAACTCCAAGTGACAAGAGGTCTCAAATGCAGATGCCAGGAACTCCAGTAACTTCTCCACATACAGGTCTGGCAGTGATGAGCAGACAACATCAACTGTGCAAAAAGGAAAAAGAAAGCCCATAAACATTCAATAGAGTTGAGTTACTATTTGGAATAACATAAGAGAGCACAGGAAAGCATAAGGGGAAGGAGAAGAAAGCAGCATTTTAGCAAGTGGTGGGTATATAGTGCTGTATTTCAGGGTACAGTACCACAATCTCTCAGGGGACAAATGTTCTTTCTTTGAACCTTCCAAACACTACTGTATTTAAAAGCAAGAAATTAACTCCTCCGTCTCCAAGTTCTTCCTCCTAGCAGGAACTCTCTCCAGAAGTTCTCCTTCAGAATTTTTATTTCCACCCTCTCCTCCTCTTTTCTAAAGTAACAGACTTTATTGTTGCTGCTCCTGACTTCACCCAAATTTCTGTATTCAGTGGAACTAGTTATGCACAACAATCAGAAGCATGAAGTGATACTTGAAAAGTCAGCAAAGTCACCTGCCCACACAGGAAGTGTCTGAATGCTGTTAGCAACTGCACAGCACAAAGAAACGTAATTTAGAAGCACCCAAAATAATCTCACATATAACTAAATGACCTCATTATAATAATCCACTCTCAAAAATCGCTTTTGCTAAAGAAACAGGCACACAATCATTCTGTTAACAGTGGATTGCAACAGCCTCTCCTCAGTTATACTCTGGCCTTCCAATCATTTTCTAAGCCCTCCACCAGATGTTCTGGAGTATTAATGTCTTTCCTTGTGCTGCCAGTCCCAGAACTAGGCACAGTACTCCTGTTGTGGTGCCACAAGTGCTCAACAGACAATATTCATCACTTCCCTCAAATTGCTGATGACATCCTGGTTACTGGTTAATGGTCTTCATCACACAGGCAGAGTGCTAACTCAGGTTAAACTTGATATGCCATTTCAACAACAGCTGCTTCTGAGAAATGACATCCAAAAACTCTGCCTGCACATCTAGGCCTGACCAAATTCCATGCTGAAAAGTCACCAAATGAGCATGAAGTAGATTGGTAAAATTAAAACATAAATTAACACTAAAAACTCTATTTTTACACCTCAACTTATTTTGGCTTGCATGTGTCTGTTTGCAGATAGCTCAGCCCAGTTTCATGGCAGATCCACTCACCTTCACTGCTAGGGACAGCCTCTATGACCTCCTGAATTAATTTCTTTTCATTCAGCTTGAAGGCCATGACGATAGCCACAGTGAATTCCTTCTGACTCAGTGTTTTGCGTATATTGCTGGGTGTGACATCAATATCCAGCTCAAAAGGATCAAAAATTACCCCAGAGTCCAGCGAATAGAGCAGGAGACCCTCTGTGGTGGTGGCTGCCCAGCTTCGTCCTAGAAGAGAAGTAACAATATTTAACAAAAAAGAGAGGGGTTCTAGAATGGAAACAGAAGAGTAATGATAATCCTCCAGTACTCTTTTTTTGCATGTTTTATATGGAGCAAAAAAAAATCCTAAATTAATTGTTGATACTAACCTGTAGGACAGAATCGCACACAAGTCACCCTTATTTCTGGTTTAAAGTGTCGATAGCTCATGTCACCTAAAAGAGAAATTTAGAAGGGAGTTAACATATTCACCACAAGTTCACAGTCTAGTTATCAACTCTGACTATGAGGTTACTATTAAATAATGTGCAGCATGGTAAAACCAGGCAGAATTAAAGACTGGGTAAGGAAGGCACAGTCCATGTCCAAGAGATCCTACAGCTTAAGTGGTGGGACCAAATTTTGTAATCCTGATGCTAAAACTGAGCTTAACAAGTCAAACCCTTCTTATCTGTGTCAAAGGTTCTGATGCACATCAGAAGTAGAAATGAGAGCAAAGCCATACCTCTCTTTACTCCAGGAAGAGGGATAGCAACACCTTCATCACCTCCACCCCCTTCATCAATCAGAGCCATGCTGCCAAATTCAGTCATTTTCCTCCGATCTAAGTATTCCTGGAAAAACATGCAAGTTCCATTCACTGCACTGAATCTCTTCTCAAACAGCAGAGCTCAGTTTAGATTGTGGTTTCACATTATTATAACTCTGTTCTATTCCAGAGATACACTGTTTGCTTCCTCACTGCAGCCCTGCTATTTCTGTTCCATAACTGCACTGTGCTAATGCAAGGGCTGTGTGGCCAGAACACTGCAAATGAGATTTTAGGGACTTCACAATGTGAGATTTTAGGGACCTCCCTGGCCCCCATTTCTAAATACCCATCCCCTCCAGGATTGTTTCAGCTGGTTCACTTTCTTTCAAGTCAAATGTTGAGCTACACCAGCTCATAAACCACTGCTGACAAAGAAGGATATTTGGCACCACAGTCAGATACAGCCTGACATGAACAAAGGAACTATAACCATTCTTCCTGGTAAAGGGATGGTGAGAAGGGTTACTGGAATTTTTTTTCCTTCTGGTGTTTTTCATCATTCACTTTACTTTTGAAGGAATTTAATTTGGCATTTGGAATATTCAGAAAGAGAGAATTTATAAAGGTGAGTGATGTTGCTCTGTGTCTGTGTCCGCAAAAAAAAAATCCTCCATTTCTTTGCTAACACAAACTGACACCCAGGGAGTTAGCTCAGTGCAAAATGATGGTAATTTAAATTTTCACTTCCATTTTAAGTCTAGTGCCAACTAACTTGGTATGCTTGAGAGTTGTGCCCATTCAACACAAGCACACTACAAATCTGGCAAGAGTTTCAGGAATTAATTCTGTTCCAAGAGGAATATTTCCTTCCCTCTCTCTTGCACAAAAATAAACCCATTCTTAAAAAAAACATTCATGAATCACTCTTAATGATATGTTATGCTAAAACCAAAGCCTTGTGGTGGTGAGGAATTGAAAAAAAGACTCCTGTGCTCACATACCTCCATTGCATCTAAAGAATGGTTGCATGAAATTTCGAATTTTTTCATAAGAATCTGCTCCTTGACATTATATATACAGACGAATTTTGACAATCCACCTGCCAGAATAGATTGACCATCTGCTGAGTAGCACAGAGTTGTAAAAGATCTGGCAAAAAAACAGAGAAAGCAGTTTAGTTTCACTGTCACATCTGAGCTAGAAGACATGAGAAGACTCAGAGAATAACCACTCCACGGAAGAAGTGGAGATCTTCATTCACATGGTATGTACTTCACACACAAATTTACTACAAAGCATTTGGTGCCTTACTATGAATCCCAGACAATTTAGAACTTCAACAGCTTTTTGAAATACTTCCATACTTCTGAATCTGAGACACACCTCAGTCAATGAGCTCTCAACTACACCATGCACAACATTAAAAAAAAGTCAGAAGAGCTACAGAAAAACCAATGCCATGGCATAATTGAAAGACATGGTTGAGAGCTCACCACTAAAAAATACTGCTTTTTTCCAAAAAGTTGTTGGTTTGTTTTTTTTTAATTTGTTTTGGCTGAAAGCAATATGGGGAAAAAAAAGCGGGGGGTGGGGGGAAGAGAAGAATAAAACACTTCTGATATACTTTCTGAGAGCACACAAATTCAACTTGCCTTTAAGTTGCATAGCAACAGGTAATAAACCCCACACTTTAATTACCCTCTTTAAAAAACGTAATAGTTTCTATATACTAGTGCTTGTATCCTAGTATTTCTGTAGGAAGGTATCTATTTAAAAACCTAACCCACAATAAATTAACTACTTGGCCTGAGAAGTTAATATTGGCAACCCCAGTTCATAACTGATGAGGAAGAACACATGCTCAGAATGATGCTGATCAGTGAGATAACACCGCCAACTACAAAAGGGAGGTATCTAGATGTCAGGCAGTCTTTTAAAATCCAGCATCAGAAATATCTGAACAGCAGATGCACTCTGAAACCTTCATGCAGAAAACAAATGGAAAAACGATTCAGAAGTAACCCAGTGCACCCTCCTGTCACTGCAGCCCCCTGCACGTACTTGCCCTTGGCTGCCTGCTTGGCTGTTATTTTATCCAGCTCCTTCCTCCCCATCTGGAGGTCGTGCCTGCCCTCGATGGAGCCAGTCTGCACTGCATTTTCATGATCCCAAAACGTTATCTGGCCATTCAGAGCAGCAACTGCGAGCTCCTTGCCGTCAGGACGGAAGGCAACAACAAGAACTGCAAAGAATTTAATAACAATTAAAAATGTAGTCAGATGCTTTTCTAAGAAAACACCCTTAATTTTTCTAGGATCTTATGTCAGCTATTAGAAAAAGTTTAACAGTAAAAAGTACGACTGTACTTTTTCCTGCATAAATGTTTAGTTAATTATAAAGCTGAGCTAGAATTAAATTAAAATACTTATTGCACTGCTAACCAAGCACAAGAGTGAAGTATCTGAACTTTTGATTCCCATCTCCATGAATGAGTCTCTCTGTATTTGACATGGTCTGTTGTTATTAACATATTTTACATAGTATTTTTATATATGATAAAATATGAAAAATAAAACAAATTACCATCTGAGTTCATTATTAATGTCTCCTTAGTTCTCCAGCTGTCCAACATATCCCATAATTTGACAGTCTTATCCCAAGAGGCACTGGCTAGAACACACTTCATTGGATTAAAGGACAAGCTGCTGATGGGACCCTCGTGACCTGCTAAGACCTAAGAAAAGAAGAAAACATCACTTGGAATTAAGTGAAAGAAACTGAAATCTGTGTAGTCTGCATTCAGTAAACTCAGATATAGCCAATAAACCATGCCTGACTTGTCCACACATGTTTAAGATCGTTTTTGGACACAAGGCATGATACACACCAGGGATTCTCAACTTTTTATTTTCACAAGTTTTAAAAAAATTCCCTGATGTGCTATCACTATACAGGCATCTACAATCACTCCTATACACACACTTCAGGAATGCAGTGTGCTATTTTCCTCCCTCCTTTCAAAACAATCAGACCAGCTGTGAAAAAAACAAGTCATTGCTCTGAGAACTCAGTATCTCCTGCAGCTGGTAACACTTCAGAATAAAAACAAAAATAAAAACTAAGAACAAGAGTCACAGAGATTTTAATTTCATGGAGCTCCACTCCTCAAAAATAAAATCAAGGAAAGAAACTAAACTCAAAACTCAGGAGATCCAGTCAGGTATATCCTGAGTTACTGAAGTGATCTGTACTCCATGGCTGTGCCAAATCAAATACATGAATCACTGAGCTCTTCTACTTGTATAAGATGTATAGGAATGCTTAAGAATTGAAAAAATAATTGAAAAATCATGCGTCTGCTCTGCTCCAGCAAAACCCTTCATAAAATCTGTATCAGTCTTAATACAGCAACTAATATTTCTTCATCACCTGCAGAAAATATGTGGAAAAGAACATCTCTGAACAAGGAAAGACTCTTGTGCCCATGTAGCTCATCAATACTGGCGTTACTTCATCACAAGAAATAGTTTATTACTCAAAATCTTAAAAAACTATTTCCCACACAAATTCAGGGTGATCTCCATGCAATCAATAAAAAAAATGCTGAGAGCAACATAGTGTAGCTCCAGTTTTTGAATATAAATGTAACAAAACACCTCATGTTGTACTGAAACCCCCTGACTGATCCCAAAGTTGCTGAGTATCACCACACTCCACGGAGTGTTAAATTCAAGCCCTCCCAGCACTGTGGGTCCTTACATCCAGCAGCCTCCCACTCTGCATTGACCAGATGAATATTTCAAAGGAGTCCTGGGAACCAGCTGCCACAATCTCACCACTGGAGTCCACAGCTAAACAGGAGAACTGACTCGGTCGTGGAGACGTAAAGGTACGGAAATTCCGGTACCTGTGAAGAGGTGAAAAGAAATTATGAGAACATTTTAGGTAGATTTCAATGTGTGTTTAACAAGTTCATTTACAACAGGAGTTCATTTTTTTTATAAAGACTTTTAAGCTATGTACAGAAAAAAAATTGTTTGTGTAAAATTAGATGTGATGCCTCAGCATGATTACAAGATTGAAAAGAAGTATGAAGAACTCTGCACAAATAAGAGACAGAAATACTCTGAGGAGCTTTTTTCTATTAAATAGCGTGTGTCAATTTTTTAGAAACATGAGCTTGTTTACACACCCAGTTCTGTGCACAGCTGTATTATACTATGGAAAGTGTTCTTAGGCAAGTGCCTTCACCCCATTTGAGTAAAGCCAGACAATGATCTTCCTGGATTTCCAGCTTCTCTGAGGAAATTTCTTCCAGAATTTTCTTCACAGAAACTGGATGGACTAACAGCATTCCTAATTACTACCTAAACTTAAATCAAAGGCTGAACCAAGAGTCAGTACGGCAGTGCTGCTCACCTTTATCAGACTTCAAATGAGTAATCAGTAGTTTGCTTTGTTTTGGGGGGAGTGTGAAAGATGAGGACTAAATGAGACACAAAAGCTTTCATGCAGAGTTACCTGTGCAGATCAAAGGCACGCACTGTTCCATCGAGGGAAGCACTCAGAACAACGTAACCAGTGGAAGTGAAAGTGACAGCAGTTACACCACTGTTGTGTTCTGTAAAGGTGACAAAACAAAAGCTGCTTGAAGTGTTCCACACTTTCACCTGCAGGACACAAAAAAAGAATTCTTAGAATCTGCATCATCAGTAAAGAGAGAAAATAAGGGTAAGGCAGCAGCAAGAGTAAAGAAAACCTAAATCTAGAACTCTGCAATGGCATAAAAGATTTTCAGTAATAGCCGTCAAGAGGCCACAGCTTATCACTAAACCTCTTAATACACTTTGCAACATAAAAATCCACGTGGAAATAGACACAAACAAAGTTGAAACAAAGTTACTTTTAAAGGAAAGTTACACTTGGTGAGCAACAGCGGCTTCCAAGCTAATACTGTCGAATAAGACAGGTGTCAAATTCAAAACCAACTCTAAAGCCATTACAGAAGTTACAATTGAGATGATATTGCAGTTGGGGTTTTGTTTGTTTTTTTTTCTTGAACAAAATTGTTATGCATTTAGCTTTCTGCAGTTTGAGACTTCTGGGTTTTGGCCAATTTTCATCCTGAATGGCAGAAACCATGAAGTGGCAGATCTTTTTGTGACATTTAAAAGTTTGATAGGAAATCAAAAGCTACTACTGTTGTCCCATTTATGTGCCAAGACATTGTGGCAAGACATCTTTTAAAATAAAAGTACCTGTACACACAGCCTATCACTTCAATGCAAGTCATCCATGAGAAGTTAATTTTTCTTTTAAATAACAAGCTTCTGGAATGGTATATTTTAAAAAAATGCACTTTTATAAATAATTTGAAATTAATTTCATATCGAAAAACAATTATTAAAAGAGCAAGAAGTTGGGTGGCTGAAGTTCATTCATCCCAAAATATCACGGAACCACAAATAAATTAACACTTAATCAATTAGATATTTTTGTCTTTATGGTGACTGGACCTATAATAATTTAGAAACTATCTGCTTGAAAGCATAAGTGATGCAATTTGCAGCCACAGATAGAAACAAAGCAAAATATATATGCTCTAGAGGGAAAAATCAAAACATTTAAGGAAAGAGAAGATAAAAATGTATGACTTTTTAATAAGAAAAACATGTACTAGTTACAGTAACAGAGCTTTCTACATAAAACGGGAAGTCAAGCTGCTTAGTACATTATTAGAAGTTTGTATTCCAGCAATACTGCCTCACTCACCTTGCCATCCTCCCCTCCAGTGACTATGTACTGTCCATCTGGAGAATATGCCAAGGAAACCATGCTGTTGAAATGGCCCTGCTGCTTCAGCACGTAGGACTCACTCTGCCATTCCCACACCAGGAGCTGACCCAGACCTGTGAGCACAGCAGGATGAACCACAATTATCAACACAATGACCTTGCTAATTCAAGCCACAAAACACACAGTGGCAAGCAGTGTCAAAAAAAACCCCAAAGGTTAATTTCTGCAAAAAAACAGGCTGAATTCTGCATCTTTCAGTCCTAATAAGAGTTTTTTCCTTTTACAACTTCAAGGCAATTTCCCCAAAATTTTCCTCCATGAGCTGTTACTTGGAATAATGTTTTCAATACTACAACAACAATGGTATCAACCAGTTGATAAATGAGAAAGAAAAGCAGGGCTGCACACAAGAGTAAAATTCTGGGTTTCATGAAAACCATTATGGGCAGGGTGGGAATGCTGGAACATCAGGCAGGTTTCTAAAATGCCATGGGCAGCATGTGGCAAATGAAGAGAGAACAGCCCAGAATGAAAGCAGAAATTAACTGCAAGGGATCTGGGCTCTCCCTAACTCTAGCTCTGCTAGAGCTTTCCTATATAAAATGTTTTTTTTTCCTGTATCAGCAAATACTTTCCTTAATTAACAGCATTCTGTGAGAAACTCATTAGTGATAGCTGCTTTACTATACCTAGACACCACAGATATGAGGCTATCAATTATTTAACGTTTGGAGTCAAAATTAGCAAGAGGAATTTGGGCCTCATGCCCACCACATTCCTTATTTTTCCCATGAATACAGAATTAAAAAAACTGACAAACCTGAACATCCAAAAGCAATCCAGTCACCAGTGCAGTTGATAGAAATAGAAGCTATTCTTTGGTCTGAAATACTGAAGAGAATTAACCAATAAACAATCTTGTGTGATAAAATTTCAAGTCCAATATTTATTAATGCTGTTCAAGCAAATTGTTTGATTGTTTTACTGAACTTCTGTACCACTGTAACATCAAAAACTACAAAATTAATTCCTTTATTCCACTCCAAACCATAAAATATTCCTTATTCAGAATGAAGGCAGAGTATCTGCATCCCAAAGATGTGCTTGCAAACAGAGAGTAAAACTCCCCAAGCTTAAGAAAATAAAACGGGTTTTTTGTACATGGAAATTGTTTAGCTGGTATCCTACAGCTATGGAAAAGAATCTGATTTGATTTCTCGACTTAGACACAATTTACAGATAATTTTACATATGCAGAACTTTCCAGCTAATATTTTCTACAATGAAACTGAAAATATTAAAATGGACAGAGTCAAAGAAGTCTATAGCCAATAACCAGGAGTCCTGAGTAGTTTCCTTATATAGATCTCACTTTTCCAAAATAAGGAGTGGAATTATATGGTGTTTACTACACAAATTTATCATTTTTCCTTTCCAGAAATTGCAGTATTAAATAGATAGTCATGTTTTAAGATTTTTGTCCTCTTTTTACTCTTCCTTCACAGCATAACATGATGTGTTTTTAGTCAAACAAACATGAAACCCCCTTCCCTTTTCCCACAAAAACCAAGCCAAATATAGTGACAACCCCAAACCTCACCTCAAGGAGTGGATCAGATTGAAATCTGGAAGCTCATGGAGGTGAAAGATTCCAGAGGCAAAACCAGTGACTAAAAGGTGTGTTTTCTTGTGATAGGCTGCAGCTGTCAGGTTATTAAAATCTCCCTCTTTATTGAAAAAATACCTGGCACCCAAGAAACAAAAAAAAAGGTGAACATTAAAGAACAGTATGTTGTTAGAGCTGCATCTCTAAGCAGCTCACCAAAGGGGCTGATGAGCCACCTTTATGTCATCTCCTGAAGTCAACCAACCCCTTCTGGCAAGAAATCAAAGCCTCAAGACTTAGAGAGGGCACTGTAATAAAGATTCCATTTACTTTCTGAGTTTCAAAAAATAGCACACCACGAGCCAGAATTTCTTACATTGTTAAAATTACAGTTGTTATTCTGAAGGTGAAAGGTAGTACCCATCATACAATCAAGGTAAGACAGACAGGAGTTCTACCAGAACTACTTAAAATGGGATCTGCAGTAAATTTCTAAATCCTGGACAGTTTTATACTGCTTTGAGTAAGTTATAACAGATGAAAAAAACAGCCCAGTACAATAAATCCCCATTACAGCTTTGATTTTTGATAACTGAAAACCACTTACTTTGCCACACGTGAATATTTAACTTTATTCCTAGTCTCTTGTTCACTTGGATCAGCTTTCCCATGAATTTCTTCACCCTTTGGCTCTTCAAGCAGCTCTTCATCATCTTCTGCTGCCTTCTTTTCCTTTGCTGCATCTTTAGGGGGCATAGGCTTCAAACCATCCAGCTCAGTGTCACACTGCCACACACACAGAGCTGCATCCTGGCTAATTGTGTACAGCTAGAATACAAACACACAGATTACTGTTGTCCAATACCCATGCTCTGTGCTCTGCAAAAACATGAGTATGGACTTGCAGAAGGGTTAGCAAGTGTGCATTCTGTTCTCAGGATAGAATCCAAGGTGCTTTGAACTGGAAGTTTTACTTGTCCTGAGGACTGGTGAATTATTTTGCCCGCCCTCTGAAAAATTTTGCAAGGACCAAAGGCAACTTGAATACCAGCATTACTGCTAAGCTAAATATTTTTTTTCATATTTAAAGCTATAATATTTTGGGGGAGCAAATTTAAACACACAATTATGGCAGAGCAATCAAGAGACACTTCTGTAGTTTCTAAATTCTGATATACTGTCAAAACAGTCACCTACAGATAAGATTCTGCTCCAGCTCCTTTATTAAAATTCAAGCATGTTGTATGATTATACATACATCTAGGCTGTTCTCTTCAAAAAAGCAGGCTACTATGACATCCTTATGGCCTCCAAGAGAGTAGTAGATCAAGTTTGCCCATCGTTCTGCTCCAAACACCCATGTAGACATGTCCTTGCTCCCCACTGCAAAGCACCTGCAAAAGAAAAGGCAATTCCAGTTGGAACACTAGACTGCAAAACTCTTCACTGGCTGGAGAATATTCTGAGCTGAAATCCACCAGTCATCACTTTATTTTACAAACGACAGAGTTGTAAGCTGAGGGTGGTGACTGCAGCAGTGGTAGAAAGGGTTAAATACATTTAAAAGGTCAACCACACTCATATTCCTAAGATATGTACCTTTTATGAATTACTATGCATTTTCAAGCAAGAATCCACTGCTGATCCCCACTATATGCATTTTTATACGTTCTGGTCTGCCTAATTATATTTTATAATTAAAGACAGAATTTTTAAAGCCAGTACAATACTTCAGAGGAAAGAAAATGGGACTGCAACGTGCAGTCAAACATCACCATGTGCAACCACACAGTGCTTCAGTTTAACAACTCACTTGGAATCATCTGTCCAGTCAATACAAGTTGTCTCATCATATGGGCCATAGTAGGTTTTGTCCAGAACAAATGCATTGAATTCTCTTTTCTTCCCAGGAGCATGGTAGAGGTAGGCAAGATTGTCTTTTGTAACCACAAATTTCCTGGCATAAAAGGGGGGGAAAGACATAATTGCACACAAAGCTGATAAAGCAAACAACTGTCCAGTACAGACTGCAATACACTGATACAATACAATTATTAAAAGGTTCCTGCACTACTGAAACAATAAAAATTGATTGCTTTTGAACAAAAACCAAAGTATTTGCAGATTAATATTACCCCCCACTTCAGCATTATAAAAGAGAAAACTTTCAGTAAAAATCACTAAAATTGAATAATGATATTCTTATTCTCCAAGTCTCAGAAGGAAAAGTCTGAACACCCAAACCAGGATATTTTATTTCCAAGGCTTTGCTTTTCTTTTCTACCCCTCTCAACTTTACAGTGACCCTGATCAGGTCAGAATCTCCCCTACACTCATGCATAGGAAACATTCACAGATTGATTAGGATGTCTTCATAATCACAACCAGTTTATTCTAGGGGCAATTCCTGCTGTTTTGTTCTAAAGCATGCACTCTTTACTTACTTGCCATCAGGAGAAAAGCTGACACTGTGAACTGGCTTGTGAAAATAAAACTGGTGTATCACACATTTCCCAATCAAACTCACAAGCAAGGCAGCTCCCTCTGTAAGGGCAGAAAAAAAGGATCACGAGAATAATTGAGTTGCCAAAGAAATCATAACCCTAGCAAACCTTCTTTTCTTAAAGAGAAGGTGGGAAAACCTTTCAAGACAGTGTGCTTAATATTATTAAAATAAAAAAATGCAATCCAAATTATGAGACACTATCCAAATTCTGTAAACAAGTTATTTTTAAGTTCTGTAAATAAAGATACCTTCCCCAAAAATTTTAACTTAATTTTTAAAGCAGACCACTTTTAATTTTGTGTTAAAGTTGAACACGTAACAATACAGATTTCCTCCTCTCAAGGCTGCATTTTTACTGAATTCTTTTACAAAACAGACATCTCTTTGTGCAAGTACCTTCATCAACTAGAATGGCAAGGCTTCCATCTGGAGAGAGCCCCACACACACAATATTGAGCCGTGTAGCCAAGGGCAATGTCTCACACTTGTTACTGCAACAAAAACACAGAACAGTAAAATGGGAACAGCGCAGGAAGAACACCTTCAGTCTCAATGAAATATGATTTGATATCTGTTAAGAAAACAGATATAATTTGGATGTAAAACCCCCACAACTTTCTTTAGCTGTCACAGTCCCATGAATAACTACTGGGTTGTTCTGTGCAGGGACAGGAGTTGGACTCGATCCTTCCAGCCCAGGATGGGCTAAATTTTCAAATAAGAGGCAGACTCTGACTGGAAGGCAGGCACAGGGAGCATCAATCACAACTCTGGCACACAGGAAAGGCTGACGATGCTCTACGTTTTGTTATATACAAGACAGAAGCACACAAAAAAACCATACAACTAAATCAAACACAAATCTATTTCTCCCTTTTTTTTTTTCCTCTGAAATACACCTTTACATAATTCCTCTGCTATTTTCCACATGGGTGTATCCGCGCAACACTGTGACAGGTATCCCACTAGGCAGGCCTCTACCTTTTAATGCTAAAGCAGACTCTTTCCAGGATATTTTGGCAGGCCGAGCATCCCGAGGAGCCCCATGGGTTGTGCTCCAAAACCTCCTGAGAGCTTTAATCCCCCCGAAACCCCCGCGCTGGCAGCGCCAGGCCCTTCCCCGCTCTCACTTCTTGAGGTCGAAGAGGGAGATCCTGTTGCCGACGGGGCTGAGCAGCGAGTTGCCATCGCGGGTGAAGCTGAGGTTGCCGCGGCGGTACACGGTGCCCAGCAGGCCGGAGAACTGCGGGGGAAGGGAGGGGCAGCGTTAGAGGGGCTGGGGATCGGGGGAGATGATGGGGAGATGGTGAAGGGATCGAGGGCTGCCCCGCGGCCCGCGCTCACCCGGTATGCGAAGCGCATGGCGGCCACACGTGGGGAGCGCGGCCGCGGGATTGCGGAGCCGAGCGGCGGGCGAGCGCCGAGGGGCGGGCAGGCACTGAGGGGCGGGCACCGAGGGGCGGGCAGGCACCGAGGGGCGGGCAGGCACCGAGGGGCGGGCAGGCACCGAGGGGCGGGCAGGCACTGAGGGGCGGGCGCTGAGG
>JANRGV010000051.1:107605158-107644476 GCA_024734035.1 Alethe castanea
CCCAGGGAGACACAGAGTTCCCTCTCTGGAGACATTCCAGACCCACCTGGATGTGTTCTGTGTCACTGCTCTGGGTGGCCCTGCCTTGGCTGGGTGATCTCCAGAGCTCCCTCCAGCCCTGAATATTCTGTGATTCTGTATTTAAGAGTGGAACAACACAGAGTGCCCAGTGTATATATGTGGGAGGTTTATTTTAAAGCAGTTTAATTGCAGTGGAAAGGATGTTGGTGGCCCGTTTGATTATTTTCAATAGAAGTGTAAAAATATCATGAAGAAAATACATAAGAAAGGGAAGGAACGGGTAAGAGAAGATAGTGGGAATATAACACCACCCATGGATCTAGTGATGAGACTTGAGTGTTGTCATTTTGATGTCCCTTGGTCAGAGATGGTCAGAGTCTCAATCCTTTGGGGATGGGAGCCCACAGAACAAGAAGTTCCTCGGGTTATGTACATTCAGATTAATTTGAAAACCCAGATCTCTCCCCAGGAAGGGAATTCTTCATGTCTCATATGAGACTGGGACATGCACCACCTGCTGAGAGAGAATTCCAAAAGGTGTCACGGGCTGCTTTGGGGTCCCTGCTGGTCTCAATCCCCCTCTCTTTGTCCTGCCTGTCCCTTGACCCCACTCCTGCACCTGCACTGGGGGTTGTGGACCTGAACAGCAAAACTGGCACCAGAAAGATGCTGCCTACCTTCATTTGAATGGTTATTGGTGTTCGAGGCATAGCAGTCCATTAAATACAGCTCCTTCAACTGGGTCCTCAGATAATCACTCGCAGGTGTTAAAGTAGTGTTGCAAAATGTGGAATACATCAAAATTAAGCCAGGATGTTCTTTGATGGCTGATCTTTGTATACTTTCAAGCCTAATCAGCAAGGAAGGAGAATTAACTGGTGGTACAGAGACCAGCATCACTTAGTTATGGATATCCTGCAACTAACGAGCTTTAAGGATGCAGTAAATCAAGATATGAGTGTATGTCTTATGTAAATGTTGCTAACTTGGCAAAAGACTCAGATCCAGGTACCCTATAACTGAATTATCTCCATTATAATATTTAAAGTCAGACCTACAGGGCAAAAAGACCCTGCCCAGGTGAAAACCCTTCCCTGGAGGATGCACAGAAATCAGCTGGGATTACACAACTTTTGTGGAAATTATTAGCTATTCATAATAGAGGGGCTATACCTGAGAGGTTGCCAACACTGAATTTCTGTGTATAAATAACAGCAGGAAAAGTCCGGAGTGGTGTGCTGGGTTTGTGGAATACTGTGGAGCCTCCAGGCTTGTACAACTCTGAAATAAATAATCAATGTCTCCCTTGAGTGTGTAATTGCACACCAGGTAACAAATCTGATTTTTGCAGACAAAAGCAGCTTTGGTTAAAACAGATGAAGCAATCACTCCTCCAGACCAAAGAGAACTCACAGCAGCAGAGGTTGATTTCTTTTTAAAACATGTATATTTAGAACTGTAACGCTTACAATTTCATTAAACAATCTTAGTACAATGTGTTTAATCTAACAGTATATTACAGAACAATGTGAAAAATGATTTAATAGCAAACCATGAAAATGGAATTAATAATACCTGCAGTGTCAAAGTCACTAACTTGTTACCTTTTCCAGTCAAAGAATCCCAGCAGTCATTCGCACTAAATGATGCTTTGGGTTTTATCCAGAATAAAATGGTATGATTTCCACAGAGAAGGGGCATTCCTTCACAGAAAGAAGATGCATAATAGAACATTTTCAGCTAGCAAGTCTACTTTATACATCTATTTAGAATTTTTAAATAAAAAATAAAATTAAAGTAAAATGCTTAGACCAGTGTAGGATACCTATTTATTTTTCAACTTACTTGTGGTTGTTTTTGGAAAGAGGGTTTGTTTTTTATTTCCCCTTTGTAATTTAGCAGAAGAAAAGAAAATAATAACAATGAATTTGTCTAATGAGCAGCTCCTCACTTTAGTTTTGCTGACAAGTATTTGTCATGGGACTGTTTCCTCTGTGGAGTCTGTTGACAATGCACCATTATAGATTTGCAAGTAGAAAAGGTCATTCTCACATTAAATGCACAAGTTTCAATATCAGAAGCAGGACATCAGAAGAAGTTGTAATTTTTCCAGTCACAGGTGAATTTGCAACATTCACAAAAATTACACTTTTTTTTTTTTTTACATTTTTTGTATTTACATTTCAGATATAAATAATGAAATTCTTTAAGTTACATGTTTTAACTTTGCTTCACGATTATTCTACATCTGCAAGCTTTCCTGTATCAAACCAACCTCCTTCTTTCATCATGAATGCACAAGTCTGGCCTCTAATCAGTAATAATTACATTAAGCCTTTATGATGAAAGGTTGACTGTTCAAGTATCACATTATACTGAAATTTTTGCCCCAACTTAAAAATTGGGGCAGCAAACCAAGCCACTTGGAAATGGTAACAAAAGAAATTAATCTGGGAACTAAATAAGCCAAATAATTTATCATTAAATTCTATCAGTATCTTTCTTTGGTAAGAAATACGCAAGAGGATAACCCAAAGCCCATCCCAAAAAAAAAAATCATATAATATGTGACATCACAGTGTCTACTCTGTGAAGGAGAAAGCCTCAGAAAATTAAGGAATTTTGTTCAGTTAAGATTGTTTATAGCAGTAGCTCTTCCATGCATCTAAGTATGCAAATGATGGAAGTTTAATATAAAATTGCAATGGCAGGAATTAACAATGATCAAACAAACAAACAAAACCAAACCAGAAAAGCAACTGTTACACCAGTGAATGTCTTGTTGTATGCTCTGCTATGTTTCTGGCACATGTGTGGAAAAGCCTGTAAATTATTACATAAAAAATTCAAGATTTGGATAATTACATCATCCAACTCTACATTCTAAAATATGTAGGAAGCATGAAACAAATCTTTCAGCTGCCCAACAAAAATAAAGAAGTGGTCCAAAGATTTGGATTTTTTGCTTTTTGTTGGCCTGTGTTGGTTGTTGTGATGCAGGGATGTGACTGCAGGGAGAAAACCCAATAGCTGACACAAAACATACTAACGTGGCAATATAAACTAGCTGACACAAGCCTCACTGTACACTGAAATTGATACAATTGTCTGGTGCTTCCATGGCCAGTACGCGCTGAGTGCCACAGGTCTCCTTGGAGTTAATGTTGCAACGAAGACTGAGCAGGTCATTATCCCATAAAGTGCTTTCATATCCAGTTCCTGGCGGGTTCCTGGTCTCCACTCCGAGCTGTCACGTGACGTTCACCTCCAGAACGTGGTCGTCCTTGCTGGGAATGACGAGGATTTGCATCCCCGTGCTGCTGTTGAAGACCTGGCCCGGGGAGAAGGGCTGGAGCCGGGGCATGGGCAGGCCCTTGTGCTCCCCGCTGGCTGTGGAATGCAGGCTCCCCCTGCTCCTGATGCTGCTGCTGTCAGCCTGCTCGTCCACATTCTTGTCCACAGACAGGTTATCGTTTTCAATCCAGCTATCTGTTTGAAAACAAAACAAAAAAAATGGGGTTTTATTCTACCAGTTAACTCTAAAAGGTCATTTCAGAGCTCCGACAGTCAGCTGAACACATGGTCACAGTTGTGGATCATCTCTGCTGAGGTGCACACTTTAGACCAGCACCAGATGTAACAGAGTGAATTATATTGGTTTCAAAGGAAAATTTCAATAGCATGACCTCACATCTGTCACAAGCTAGAAGGATGCACACTGGCAGCAGCTCCATTGACAAAAGCTATTTTGCTTCTATGAGTGAATTCTCACTGCAGCTCTGAGTCTACTCATCAGTATAGATAAATACTCTACATGGCTGTGGTGATTTAAACTCTGCATCTAATCTAATGCCCCAAATTTTCAGCACTTCTTTTATTTCACATTCAATCCCTTGAAAACTGGCAAAAAATTTCAAAGCTAATGAAGACACTATTTAGAGAAAATGGAACTGCAGGATTAGAGGGTTATCAAACAGTTTTCACTTGATTATAAATCAGTGACAACTGATTTGCATATTAATCTTTAAAGGAAATGTAAGAGAACAATGCATTTATTATTCCTCCTCAGAGATTTAGGTGGCAACCCAAATTCAAAGTTCCCATTAGAGCAAGTTTCAATTTAGGACTGTGAGTGAAGGTAGCAAAGACACCTGTGAGTACCTGGTCCACAAATGATTGAGTATTGTATTGTATTTCTTGCTTTGCTTTTCTCTTTACACAAGAACACAGGAAAAGCAGAGTAATTTCTGTAAGTAACCACGTGGCCAAAATGTCCTTACCAGCATCAAGCTGCATGGAGTGAGCAGAATGGTGAGGGAGGTATTTAAACAATCTGACATCAGGGAAAGGCAGATACCCAGCAAACAGTGGCATCACTTCCATGTGGACTTTGTGAATTGCTCGAGGTGCAACAGGCATAGAAATCACTCCAGAGCTTTTTCCACACACTGCCCAGTTACTACTGTTGTCAACAACTGCAAGGATAAAGATAAAACACTATAAAGATCTTCTGTGGAAAAAACGGAGAGCTCGCAGAATAGTTTTAGAGCACTTTAAAAATCTGCATTTTAGTAGCCATCTAAAAGCCCACCAGCTTTTATGTGAGAAGAGCTGTGCAAGGGAAGAAAACAGCCCTACACAGAAGGGACCATAGCTGGACCTCAAGCATGAATCCACCCAGTCTGAATAACATTTCTATTCCACTGGAAGGCAGATTAATGAGGAGAAAAGAAAATATTCCCAGTCTAGCAAAATGAAAACTGCTTTACTAAGCAGCTGTACCCACAATAAAAGAAATTATGACATAGCAAGTCTGGTAGATGCCATTGTCAAAAAAAAAACAATTAGAGGAAAATTTATCAAAATGCTTAAGAAAAATACTCGTACCCTCATACATAAGTTTTGTTGTGCAATATCCATCTGATTCTGTTAATGCTTCATCTCTGTCAACCTCGGAGAGCTCAACAAGCCGGGTGATGGACACCTCTAAGGAGCAGAGTGAGCCTGTTTTACAGTACTCTGCATCCAAGGGTGGGAAGATTTCAGATTTCACATGGTACAATGTCTGTCAGGAAGAAAACAGTGCTGTTATCAAGAAACAAGGGGTGTTTTATTTGTGTTTAAATTGAACTGGACAATGGGTACAGTACCAACTTTACATATAACAGACACATCCTGTTCAATCTTCTTAATGGAAGAATCACTTAATAAGCAATGTTCATTTCATTATCTTGCTCAGTTTAAGAAAATCACAGAACATGGAATCCTGGAATGCTGTGCAATACTAGAGACCTTAAAGATCATCTGGTTCCAACCCACTTGCCATGGGCAGTGACACCTTCCACTAGATCAAATAAAATTTGATTAAATCTATTTTTGATACCAGCAGTAAAAATATAATTTTTTCCTTCACTTCTGTACTTTAACAAAGCCTTTCAATGCTCCTAAATGGACACCAATCTTACTACTTAAACAATTTTTATCAGTTTCTTAGTTCCTCCCTTTACAGACCCATCCTTCAGGTTCTGAGTAATACAGAACTACGTCATCCCTCTTGCTTTCATAGTCCCTGGAATAACAGTGCCCAATTCAAAGAACTGACTCCTAATTCCTACAATATTAAATATCTACCAGAAAACCCCCATTGTTTCACACAGGTAGTTGTCTTTTAAAACTCCAGGAAGACGCTGATAGAGGTGCCCAAAATGCCAGTAGGCAAACAAACACCTGAAATGTTGCTCAATGCCAGCTTGCAACAAGCAGGTAGAAAACACTGAAAACAGACAAAAGGATTTAAAAAACAAGAATCTTCTCATGATACTGCTTTTTACCCAAGCAGCACAAAGGCTAATACTGAATTTTGAGATCATACTAAATAACGTTGGTAAAACTTCCTATTAAAGGAATTCTACCTAGACTATGAGCTTCCTAGCTGATCAAAGGAATAAAAAGTTTGTCCATAAAGGGGAAGAAGAAACATTTCAGATAACGGCCTAGAAAATGCTAAATATTTCATTAGAGGAGCTCATCTCAAGCACTGCAAAAAACTACTCAGATGCTTTCAATAGCAAAGATATTTTGGAAATTGCAATTTGCTTTGGAGAACACAATCTTAAGCCAGCAGGGAAAAAAGCAGCTCAGTAAGCCTCAGACAATCTCCATGGCACCAACTCAGGAAGGTGAAAACAGTAAAAAAAATGGAACATGATTAAGCACATGTGTTTCAGCCCTCACCACATTTCTGTGGCAAGGATATGGTTCCACTACATCACATCAGGCTGCAGTTCTGTCACTCATAAACTGACTTTCCAATGATTCTAGTAGGTATCAACCTCATGATAAAAACAGAATTTTTCTAATATATTTCTTGATTTTCCCCTTTCACTTGTTAGGAAATCATATTCAGTTAAGATATGCTACCCTATACTTAGAAGAGTACTTACAAAAAAATTTTCCACTTGGAATTCGTAAGTGAACGGCTTCAAGGTAAGAGACTGTTCTTCAGAGGTAGCTGGACAAAAGCTGACTGAAAACAGGCACTGCAAGGAGAGAGGAAGCTCTTTTGCCCACTTCAATTCCCATACAAAGAATATTGATTGCTTACTGTACACCACCTGAAAGAGAATGTTTAGAGTGTTAGCTGCTTCCTTCCTCTGAGAAAGAAGGGGAAATGCACACGTGCCTATGTTTGTTCTGACATTGGTACAGTTTATAGAAACAAACTCAATAAATCATCAGGGAAATAGGCAACAAAATGACTAACAGTGAATCTTTTTCACAATGCACATCTTCTCAAAAGGAAGGATCTATTTCACTGTCAGAATCAAATATTTCAAGAGGAAACACTCCACATTCAGTGAAGGAAAGTTCAACTTCATATTTGAAAATATTTAAATCAAAAGTGAAATGTAATAGAATTATTAATATGTTCTTATATACTTTTTCTAGGCACCAAGAATGAACATTTTAATATGTTCAGACAAGGCTGAAAGAAACTTCAGGGTTACCCAGGGAACTTGTGGATGCCCCATCCCTGGAAGTGCTCAAGGCCAGGCTGGATAGGGCTCTGAGCAACCTGGTCTAGTGGAAGGTGTCCCTGTCCAGGGCAGGGGACTGGAACTGGATCATCTGCAAATCCCCTTCCAACCCAAACCATTCTATGATTCTATGGTAAGAAACTGTTCTGCAACTCAACTGGTTTACAGCTGTACTTAATTGGAAAACTGTCTCTACCTGATTTTTTTTTCCTAAAAACCCAGTAACAAACTGCAACCATAAGATGAATAAATGGAATAAAACAGCAAGTGAATTTTACCTGTTGAGATGCAGGATTGAGAGGTACCAGCTGCAAATCTGTACACTCAGCAGATTTTTTTAGGCTGTAGTCTGAAAGCTGGAAACAGAGTTCTGACAAATTCTGTACGCAGACTTGCACATATTTCCTGAAAAACACAACATAATTTTCTCAATGAAAACTGAAGACTTACATTGGGAGAGTCCATGTCCATAAAATAAGGCTGTAAAACATCCTCCTTCACATTAAACAAAACCAAAGAACTACACAGAAACAGGATAACTGGGTTCATCCTGTGGTCTTATTTCCAAAACCACTAATTTGTTTTACTGTCATGAAAGAACATAAGAGGAAATGCACAAGCTTCTAGGGGGAAGACAATAAAAGATCAACTTATATATTTAAAAAACAAAAGACTGCTATAAATATGAGTGATGAAACCCCAGCTCCATACTTTGTAAGAAGAAAGAAACAATAAATAAATAATGAGTACATTACCGTTTGCCAGCTGACAACAAGGAATGCTTGGCATTAAAGGGTATGCAGAATGTTAATGCAATAATAGTGGAGTAAATTGACCAAGGACAATCAATGGTCACCTAAAGGAAAAAGGGAACATAGTTCTTATTTGCAATGGTCTTTGGCACAATGATTTTTGCTTTTCTTCTCTTTTCTAAGTGAAACTTCTCTCATCAAATGTCTATATCTAATGCATCTAGGAGGGGAAGAAATAAATTTTTTTTTTTAAAATCAGTGTGTAAAAACTGATCTGAAAGAATATAGGTTTTTGTTTGCCTGTGAGTGGGATATGAAATCTCAAAGCAGCTTTTCCTCTAAGAACTGACATACCCAGTTCTAAAGACTATAAATTAAGGAAGGGGAATAGAAGAAAAGACAAAAGGATACCAATGGCATCTTAGTACAAAAACCTGGTAAAGGTCAGTATCAAATAAACTGCTGTAAGATCTATTATTTAAATGTCTTTATAATAATTTAATATATTAAATACAAGCTCAAAACATTTTTAGAAATGCATTTAATGTGTATTTATTTTAATTTGAAGCAGCACACTTGACTTCATCTTTCCCATTAATCAGAGGCTGGAATTAAAAGACTACCATGCTATCTTTTACAAAGACACAGGTACCCTCCATGCTTTATAAACTGTGTTAAAACACTGAAAGTTAGATTGCTAGCCAAGGGAACAACTGACAGCTTATTAACCACAGTCTATATTTCTGCTTATATTTACAATTTCTTTACATTTTAACATTTGGCACGATTTTTGCATATATGTCTTTTGAAGGAAAATTATAATAAGTTCCAAACAAGCAAGTTTCCCCTCACCACCACTTCTATTTTGTGAAGTGTTTACCCTTGTGATCAAATATATTTCGTAATAAAAAAGTTAAGCTACATCTTACTTTTTGGTCAACAGTAGCCATGCAGTTGTCCTGTTTCTGCTTCTCTTTGTTCTTTCTGTGATTTTCTTTATTTGTAGTATTTTCCTTCTCCACTGCAGATTCCGTGGCTGATGGCAAATACATGACTTCTAGTTCAAATTCAATCACATGATAAGCAGGAGCCACTGGCAAGCTGATGCTTGTGATCTTCTCAGAAGACTGAATCCTTAATGATGATTCTGAGATCTTTTCTACAGATGTGCAGAATGGGACAAAAAGAAAATCATAGAAAAATATGTAGTGCCATAATCACTTCCCAGCATGTTTGCAAAAACAGCTATGAGAAACCATGTTAAAAAACTCCACAGTAACTTCTTCAAACCAGCTATAACCAGCACATGTTAAATATTTAACTTCCCAGGAGTAATGCTCTATCCCTCTTTAACTGCAGGAAGGTAACCACCACGTATTATTCCATGAAATAAAAGGCTCTTTCTAATGTTCAGGAAAGAACTGAGAGAGCAATTTAATAACAAACTTGAAACCAGCTGAAGAGCTACTTAAGCCCATAACATGACAATTATTCATGTTTTTACAAAGTGAAAACACCTTGTTAAGTCCCATAATTTCACTTGAAACAACCTGGGACACACACATATGCAGCAGTGTCACGTGCCTTCTGGATTTCATCAATGGAAGTAAAATTGTCCATCTATGTTTGCCAAAGTTCATACTACTACTTTGAGGGTGAAAATTTAAGACCTTTCTTGCACTGAAGTTCCCAGCTGTAAATCCCCAAAATTGTTCTTAATAACGACTGTTGACAAACAGTGTCAGTGTTCTTAAGTGTAAGTGCAGGTTGCTACAGGATGACTGAACTTGCCAGGCTTTTAAGGAGTACCCATTTTCAGTTGCTGGCTTACCCCTGGTGTTGGAGTAGATGACAGCCTTGCTCTCGGGGTGGCACAGGATGGGCATGGCATCCGCATTGCTGAGCTGCAGAGCGTCCCCGCTCTTCATGGTGTAGTGACCTGTGGTCACTGTGAACTTCACCCTCTGGGGAATGCCAGCCAAAAGGCTTTCTGAAGGACAGAGCAGCAATTGTTAACACATTCCAGCACACAGTTACAATGCACTAAAGCTTGTTAGCAGACAGTTGGTCACACACTGGGGTAACATACAGGTGTGGGGTTTTGGTGTTACAGTACAAACTAAGCCCAGCTCAGATACAACTTGTGGGGAAACCACTTGTTTCAGGCTGAGAGCCCAAACCCACTGCATCTTGGATGGCTTAGATGAACTGTCTCTCTAGCACAGATTTCAGTGAAATACAACAACTCCAAAGAATTTACTAAGCTTTTAAAATTCTTCAGGTTGCAGACAGCTCTGTATTTTCACACCTGTGATTCCAGTCATACCCACGTGCTGTGTCTACATGATCAGCACAAGAATGCCAGTGTGCACATCGAATCAATGCTATCAGTTTCACAGGAGTCCCTAATTTGATTTATGCCCAATATGCCTGTCCTTTGTCAAACACTGCAACCTGGAACGCCAGCACAAAATTCATATTAACTCCTCAGCTGCCACACTCATTAGCATGAAAGCAAATCATTATTAACTTCCATTTATACACTCTAATAAACACTACAACTAGTGTTCAGCTGTCCCTGAAACCAATGGATGCATTCAGTATTTGTTTTTAGTAAGTGTATATTATCTTCTCTTGTAGAGAATCCCCTTTCTTACTTATTTCTTGTAAATATCAAAGGGACTCTAGCATTAAGTTAGGAGGAATTTCTTCACAGAAAGGGAGAATACACATTGGAATAGGCTGCTCAGGGAGGTTGTCGCTGTCCCTGGAGGTGTTTAAAGGCAAGACTGGATGTGGCACTCAGTGCCATGGTCTGGGTGACAAGGTGGTATTTGGCCATAGGTTAGACCCAATCCCAAGGTCTCTTCCAACCTAATTGATCCTGTGATCACAACCAGGAAGGAGCTCGGTCAATTACAAATGTAAATATTCACTTCTAATCAGTGTGGTAGCTCAAATCACACCTGATATTTCAATGACACTACATGTTCAAATCAATGTTCAAAAGTGACACTATGTCCAGAGCCAGCACTGGAATCAGTTGTTCAAAACCAGCCATCACTGACAGAACATTATGATGGATAATTTGAAAAGCAAGGTTGTATTTTAGACTCACAATGCAGAGTAAGGCAAGCTGAGTAACACTGAAGCCATGAAACACTTTCTCTAGTCCCACAGGAGCACAAGAGGAAGCAGCAAAGCAGCTTCAGCACAGCCAGTGTACCTACCAGTCATGGGCTCCACTTTGAGCTGGGGCTCCTGGGAGTACACGTCGTACTGCACGATGGGGTAGATGTGGAGAAGGACAAACTGCACCTTTCCCACTGAAGTGCACAGCTGCCTCAGCGTGTATGTCCCAGGTTCTTTGGCCTTGGAAAAAAAAAACATTTGAATGAGTTATTTTAAATTTAAGGGAACACTTCTAGAACAAGCCCTCTACTAAAGAACAGCATGTTTCCGTCTCATTTTTATCAGGTACTTTGGGTCTGTAAATTAAAACTGCAGATTTCAGAAAACTCAGTTTTCTGAGTAAATAGCAAGATTTGCACAAAGGAGCACCTTTTGCCCAATTAAAATTGAAGCTCTGTCTGATTCAAGAGAAAACATCAAAATTAACAAGTACTAATAATCAGAATAACTAATGTAGTAGCTATTCTGTCAGTTTGTTACTTTGGGGTGTGTTTTGCCTTGTTTGTTGGTTGGTTCCCCCTCAATGTTGAACATACATGAAAAAACATTACTAAGTACCTAAACAATACCTGTGCTTTTTTGCTAATTCATAAAAGCAATTATAAAATCCTAGAGCATTTACATAAGGCACAGCTTTCAGCTCCAGCTATTGATTTCACACACTCCCCACCACACATCCTGAGTCAATGTTTACAAGAAAGTAACACATACATATTTAATTTCCAACTCTTCCCATACACTGAGTAATTAGATTCTGGATGTTTCTCAATAAGATTAAAAACAAAAGCAAATCTGTAACACCTTCTAGTATATTTATTCTTGATTCTATTTGCTCTTAGGGACTGCTATGGAATGGGAAGTGTTTTCTTTTCTTCATGTGCCACTTTCCAAGTGGAATACATAAATACCAATGCTGGGTAGAATTAAATAAGTCTACAAGTTATGGAGAAAAGCTGTACCAACTCAACAGTCAAACCTCACACAGTTATTTACATGGCAAATCAAGACTGAAATTCAGTATTATGCATTTTGACATTAAAGTCACTACATTTTAGCCCTAAAAACCAGAAAAGCATGAGTAAAGTAATACATAATATATACATACTTTAAATCTTAACATGGGATGGGAATATTGGTCTAAAGAATTTAGACAATGCTTTCTGATCTCTTTTAAGGCTTGGAAAAATTGGGAGATTGCTGTCAGCATAAATAATGTTAATCACTGTAAGGTCTACAGAAAGGATCAAACTCCCTCTGGGTTATAGAAGCACAGTCATTCCTCTTCCTGCAGAAGTGGTGCAATTAAGCATTACTTTAAGAAAATTCAGAAAACAAACTGTCAGCAGTTTCTATCCTCTGGCCAGCTGTGTAATCCAGTAGAAGTGACACAGTGTATTACTACAATGATAATGGATTTTTAGTAAATATTTTGTAAATACTGCAGCTCAAATCTAGAGAGCCTTTCTTGTTTTATCAAATAATACACTGTTAAAATTATAATGTCCTCAGATTTTCCCTTTAAGGACAGGTAAATCATGCCTTAAATGAAAATATTGTGGGATTCACACTGAGCAGTCTTCCATGCAAACTTCTTTTCTTGAAAGGAAGGTTGGGAAAATAGCAAATACTTATAAAAGTAGGGCTGTCCATCCTCCAGTGGCCACCAGATTCACAGCAGAACCAGGCAAATTCTAAACAGAGCTCTAGCTTTTCATCCATCTCTTCTCCTGGTGTCTCCAATTGCACCCTGATCCCACTAACCCCAAATGCCAGCTCAGTGCAGTCCCTAACAGCTTTCTTCTAGTAATGCTCCTTCATCTGAAATCCAGTTTTACATACATGTGAATTCATTTTACTGAATATGGCATTTCCAGCCACCAAGACCTCTGGTCCAAATTCCATTAACCTATCCTAATTCTTGGAAAGGATGAGAAACCTCAGAAGTTTGGTCAGTAGGTAGTTCAAATGTCTGTACTGCCATTCCACAGATGGTAACTAGGAAGAACCAGTTAGTTAACTTAGTTAGATGATGACTTATGGGGACAATTTTTATTCTAACATCATCTAAATTCAAATACTTGTAGCTGATCTCAAATTCTTGTGGGTAGGTTTACTACATCCCCCAAGTGAAAAATTATTTTACCACCCTCTGGAGAGAAGAAAAACCCCTCTGTCAACCAAATTTAACCACACCATCAGTTACTGAAGGGCTAGAAAAAAGAATTCACATCAAAGCTTTTAGATACCATTCTGGATGACCTCAACAGTGCAGGCAGACTTCATGAGCAGTACATTATATATATTGCATGTGAATTTATCAGTTTAATTTTTGGCAGTAACAGTCAAGATGTTTAAAATAAGTTTAGGATAAGCTGACTCAAATGATTTCAAGCAGAAGAGTCATCTATATGTTTTAGCATAAACACAACAGCATCCTTTCAAGGGAAATGATGGCACAGAACAACAAAATGCTGCAAGGGGAACGGATGATCCAAGTGTAACAGGAAGCAATGCAGGCACCACTCACCAGCACAACACCCTTCCTCAGCCAGCATTTCCAGTTTTTCTGTCGAGAGCGCTACAATCACCCAGCTACAAAAACATACCTGAACACTGAAGGTTATTTTATTGTCCCCTGGCTCCAGAGTCAAGTTGCTGCACTTCAGCACGTGAGCCCCATCTTCCAGAGTGAGCCCCGAGGGCACGTCCAGGGAGCCGCTGCTCTCCTGCCGGCGCAGCAGCATGTGCGCGTTCCTGCAGATGATCCCGGCCGTGTTCAGGGCGTTGTCCGAGGGGCTCCGCTCGTACATTTCACACAGCTCCAGGGCGGGCAGGCTGCTCCTTGCCAAAGGCAAGCCTGCAATTTCACTTGGGAAGCTGATGACACCGTTGGAGGTTTTGTGCTTGGTGAGCCACTCGGCTGTTTTCCTGTAGCTGTTCTTCTCAATGCTGAAGTGAACGTGGATGGCAACCTGGTCCACCTGGACAGGGATGGGCATTTGGCTCAGCAAAGTCAACTCGATGGACAGCTTTCCACCCACGTGGACAACAGCATTTGGAGGGTCAAAATGCAGAGTTTTCAGCTGGGCAAAGGAGTGCATAGGCAATATAACCTTTTGACCTGGAAAGACAAAAACAGGGATTTTATTATTCTCCAGTGCTGCTGGAGATGAGCAAAATTTTTCTCTTAAAAATTCAATTCTTAGTATTAAAGAGATCAACAACTTTTCAACAATGAATTGTTTCACAGCAAATCAATGCTTTCCAATTTTTTATCTTGTGTGAGAGTTAAATGATGCTGAGATTTTTTTCCAACAGTTACTTAGACTACAATTTCTATTTCCAGGCTATTAAAAACAACTGAATTAAGAGAGATTATCCAAGCAGAAGTTGAACATTTCACTACTACAGAACACAGTAGTATTAAGTGACCAACTTCCCAGAGCTTGTACAAGTTTAAGAAACTAATAATCAGGCTAGTGCCTTGAGCCAGCAGCTCTGCTATGCAAGGGATTTTCATTCTTTTTTCTACATTCCAAAAACAACCCTAAGGCAGTACCTAAAATTAATTAAGAATCAAATCTAAAGTAACATATTACTTATGGTACATCTAATCATTAAGAAAAAAATTCTGCATAAAAATAAGCAGTCTTCAGATCTACAGGAAGTATTCCGTATGAATTTGAATTATGATTATTATCTGACAAGAAGATATTACTGAAGCAGCATGAAGAATAAAGAGAGGAAATGGGATGGACAAAATAATAAACTGCAAGTAGATGGGCACAGATCTAACATCAAAATCCAGGAAGTACCATCACAGAGCTGCCACTTGCATGCCAGCAGTGAGAGACAATGATAGCTTAGGAACTGAAAAAACCTGATACACAATAAATTATGGGCTGTTAAAGCAGAGAAACATAACTGAAGGAAAACAAAGATGTTGCAGTATTCAGGATGAAAATGTTAATTACCCTTTCATCTTTGACTATTCTTAATTAGTGTAGATTCATAAATGTTTTGAAAAACACAAGTTCAGAAATTATACACAGAATAATGAACCCAGTCAGAAAAAGCCTCCTCATCTACCTTTAGGAGATAACCAGATGAGAGTTGCTTAAGTTTTGAGACCCAGACTTACCTTGGTTCTCTGCTTGCTGATTGGTAAAATCTAGTATTTCTTGGCAAAATCTTTTGCGTTCCTCTTCTGCTAAGTGATTATCACCAGCTAAAAGGCTGCTTGTTTGGAGATAACTGATGAAGTTAAGGAAACAGGAGGTAGAAACCCACAACAGTTAGAAATTTGACTGAAAACAAGACATTCAAATACTGCTTTTCTGATCTTTAGAGACAAGATCTGCTATCATCACTGTTATCTGTGATCATAACAGATCTGTGATCATCTGTTATCATCACTGCACTCTCCCACTAGAAAACAAACAATGGAAGATTTACCATCATCTCAGAGTACTGCAGAATCTCAATACTTCCGTAGCAGACCTACTAAAAATATGATCCATTATTAACCAGTGCAATCTTGCCTCATCTAAAAAGATTCATGAGCATAGAAGATTCATTATTTGACAATAATCCACGCAGTGTGCAAGTTAAAGACACAGAGTCTTGCCAACATTTAGCACTAAATAATCCTGAGTATTCTATTTTATTCCAATTTACCTGGCTGAGAATCTGCCAGCTTACCACAACTAAGTCATGAGACCTTCTTTAAAATTTTAAGTGCTGGGGATATAAATGATCAGCTGAATATTTAGCTAAGAATGCAGTATTCCTGGCTCAGATTCCTTATGAGCATTTGTACTGAAGCAGAAAAATTTAGGAGCCCTTAAAGTTTAAAAGTGATGTGAGAATTTGCAAAGGAGGCTGATGTGTATAATGTGTTTCTTGTTGTAAAAGCATATGAACCTACAAAAAATCAGCACAACAGAACAACCCTCAAAATACACTCTATGGTATCAAATAACCCAGCTGCCTCAACTCAGACTTAGAATGTCTGGCAGTCTCTACTGTTAAATAAAAGTTAGAGATATGTTAGAAAAATGACCCCAAGCATCATTTCCTCCTGTCTGGATTGTTCTGGCTCTGCCTGTTAGAGGATACTTTTCCATCTGCCCAAGCTGCTTCTGACACTCAGCCAGCTGCTTCCTCGTGTGTGTGACCAGCAGCGCCCAGCCCTCAGCAAGGTAGGTTTTCAGTGCTCCTTGAAGATACACCTCTGCCTTCTGGGGACCTTTCTTCCTCCTTGGAAAATGAAAAAAATGAACACAGAGCAATGTAAGAACCTTTGCAGCCACGAAAACTCTACATCTTTTGTCAAAGTGCTAATGGGGAAGGAACACTGCAAGTAAATGCAGGACAAACCGCAGTGAACCATTATGATCTTTCATTTTCTGGTAACAGATCAACACATGCTCCTTCCTTTACTGCAATTCACTTAAGCAAGTAGAACTGCAATTAATGTCATTATTCCATCTCAGTGAAAGGCTCTATATGCAGATCTATCCCAAGTCAGAGCAAATGAGGTGAAAGACCCTCCCACGAATGAAACAAATGCCACCTAAAGCTTCTGACAGTTAACTAAAAATTTGTTTACTCAAAAATTTTAAAGCAGAATAATACTTCAATGAAAATTTTAGCACCACACATCAGTTCCATGGCAGTCTTTAAACCTAACATTACTCCCCCTCTGGTGAAAATTTAAGTTAATTTAGGAGAATGTGTTGCAACATGGAGATCAAACTCCTTAAGTGAATATCGGTGGGAAGTATGCCCCAATATATTTTCCAAAAAAACCCACTTATGACTCCCAAATTTTTCCAAATAAGAAAAACAAAATGACACAGAAAAATGCAGGAGATTTTCTCAGTGGATTTGAACAGCAGAACAAAAATATATTTGGATATCAGGAATAAAATCACTGTTTCACAGGAGGGGAAACAACCACTTTGCAATGGTAACCTCAAATATTAATTACTCTCCAAGAACATGTTTCCTGGCTTTTTTTAGATAGATGCAGTTCATATATGTAGTTAAGGTAACAACTGCATTTACTATAGCCTGCTTCCTAAGGAGACTTCTGACATATTTCTAAGTTTACAGTTATCTTTCCCACCTTTTCCACCTCAGAAGAAAGGATCAAGCTAAAGAACATAGGACAGTTAAAGCTAAGAGTACAAAATCATGAGGTGAGAATTAAGGAAAAACAGATTGCTAGTTATCTTTTTTTTTTTTTTAATGCAGCCTGAAGTAGGGGTTGTTTACATTTTTAAAAATACTTTTTAAAATTCCTGTTTAATTACAGCCTATCTTCAAACTTTTCAAAGGCAATGCATTTTAGACATTTTAAAGAGTCATTTACATATAAAACTCTGCCAAGTCCTTTCCCACAAGCTTAGCTGAGCGAATTCTTCCAATATTTGTGTACATTTCAATGGTGGCATGGGACAGATCCTGTTTAAAAGAAAAAAAAAACATTATAAGCTTTATGTATTTTTGGCAGCTGTATGGCTATTTCACACAAACTCAGAGTGACTAAGTTACTGCAACAAAATGCCCACAATGAGTCACATCAGCCCTGAGCACAAAATGCACAGCAGTTTGTAAGAGGTCACCTTCACTCCTCCTGCAGCAGGTCATATCCCATATCTGGGAATGCTAAGTAATAATCAGAATAATTATTTTCACAAGAGTGCCTTAAAGGAATTTGCTTGCATTCCCAAATTGAAGTTTATCTCTCATCTTTAACCTTAATTTCCAATGCAGCCACAGTGTCTAAGTGTCACCTTCTTCCCCTTGCTCCCCTTCCTCTCCTTGCCCTAAGCTTTAATAACAGCAGCAAACCTTTCTCACAAAATTAGCAGTTCCAACACACACATAGTGAACATAGTGTTCAACCACCCAACTTCTTTCCAAAGTCCATAATAATCTCTGGCCAGATATGTAAAAATATAAAAAATACATCACATTGTGACAGGATAAAGGGGAATGGCTTCAAACTGAGAAGATTTTTTTTTTAAAAAAAGCTAATATAAATTATCTTAGGTGTGTCTGTAAGTTTTATTTAATTCTCAGTTCTTGTCCACTGAATACAGGGCAAGATTTAATATGGGTATACATAAAATTTATATATTTACATGACAACTAAAGAGAAAACCATCTTTAGAGTGTATCTGATATCTGAATTTCTGCTGCATAAAAGTGGTGTCATAAATACAAAGAGAAATGGCAATTCCTCTGGCAAACATTACAGATCCCACTTAATTTCTTAAATTTAGGGAAGGTACTGCTGAGCTTAGCAGAGATCTTCAGGTGCAAACTGGAACTGAATAGGTAAGAGAAGCTGGCAACTCTGAAGATTTTAATTCTGATCCAGCTACACAACTACTCCTATAAATAAATCAAGAACAAAAGTGAAACCCAGAATCTTCAGACAAGATGTTTTGAGACTTTTTCTTTTGGTAAAACTTTGTAAAATTGAGTATCACACAGTTTCCATGTTTCAAAAAAAAAAAAAAAAAATCCATTTTCTTTCAAGTTTTCTCCAGAAAACCTTATTGACCATATGCACATACGAGAAATTGTAAAGGAAAATTATTTAAGGAAAAAACCCAAAAACAACCCAACAAAAACTGCCAAACCAAGCCCTCAAAAATCAAACACATTCTTGTGACAGCCAAGAGTTTTTTGTTTTATTTAACCATCTTACATTTGAAAAACAAAACCATCAAAACAAAGAAACCTGAAATCATTACAATGGCTCCTCAGCAGAGGAGCTGTCAGGAAATAAAGATGCACAATATTAGCATTCTCATGGTGCATCAATCTATGCCAGGTACAACCCTAATATCCACAGATATCCCACAGATTATATATGAAAAAAAAACAAACAAAAAAAACAGTATTAATTTAATCGTGTTCCTTAATTAATGTAAAACTCATTGCAAAATGCAAGTCCAAACCATTTAAAAGAAAGGAAATTCACACATTAATTTTCTTCTGGGAAAGAGTCAGTTAATTCTGAATTTGGGATAGCAGAACATGACAGCCATGACACTGGCTTTTTTAATAACTAAGTATACATACCCAGAGATAATAAGCTCCAGCTCATAACTGTAAATATTAAAGTTAATGTAAATATTTGAAACTTGGGGCTCCAACAGGGTTCCAGCTGTTAAACAGATCAGACTTATTGTGCTCAATGTGCAAGAAATAACCTTTGACATCAAAACATGGAGATACAGATTTATGTTCTCAATGTGTCTTCTCAGGTTTGAAAACTTTGGCCCTATTCAATGCACAATGTAAACATGCAAAATCAATATAAATAAGCAAAACTCATACTTACTAAGTAGTGTTTTTCAAAAGCTTCTACAGATGATAAGGCCTCTTTGAGTTTCTTATAAGGGCTCTGTGATGCATTGGCTTTGGAAAAAAGCAGGACAAGAGGTGTCACTTACAAACATATTCTGAGAACTGCATCCCCCTACACTCCCATCCCTGCTTTTTCTCCAGTAGAAAGCGGAGAGAAAACTAAAAGCTAATATCACTTTGTAGCTCCAGGTGCAGGTTATCTATCTGCACACGATCAAGGATGCTCCATTTGTTTTTCCAATATTTTTATTTTAAATACTTGTCTGAAAGCATTAGGAACTTAATTCAAATCCAGTGCTGTTCAAGATCATTCACCTAAATGCTGGTAAGTGGAGCAGTAAGGAGATACACTGGTAATTTGAAATACTAAACAGACGTTAAAAGAACTTGTAAGAGATAAAGTTCTGACAATGTGTGTGTGTATATGTAGGGATGCTTGAAAATTTTTATTACTGATGTACTTCTATGCTATGCATTTCAGACAGTGTCAGCTATTGGAAGGACAATACCTGTTTCAGGGCGTTCTGCTCCCAGCCCTGCTAACAGATCCACAGTCCTGTTAAGGTCTTCTGAATTGGGTCCCTTCTCTGACACAAGTCCACACAGGTAACCCAGAGATTTTAACTATAAGAGAAGCCAGATGCTTGCTTTCAATAGGCTATAAAATCAATATAAAACTCCTCTTGTTCTATTATATCATTCAATTTTCATTACTTTCATATTATCCTGCTTATAGGATCTCAAAATTGTTATTCTCACAGTATAAAGTAACTAATTTAATTAAGGAACTAAATTGCATATTAGTTGCTGACTCAAATATAGGAACATGTGCTTAAACACACAGATCCCTACATGGAGAACACCTAATCGAGTAAATCTTTCTGGTTTTCAACACAAACACAAAGCTTCAGATGTTCAGCAGTTATGACCAAAAGATTATTTCTAATAGCTGTGTCTGTATTTTTGAAAACTGAATAATCAAGAAAAGCAGGCAAGTCTGCAGTACAGTGATTAGGCAGCTTGCAAATTCACCTGAAGTACAGTATTCAAGTGAAAACCTTCCTGAAAAAGACATTAGCACAGCTAACAGTGTTAATACAATTAACTACCATAAAACCCCTTCTAGACAGCAGCTGGTGGCTCAGCATCCAGAATATTGTATTAAAGAAGCTCTTATCTATTGGCCATTTGGTTAATTTACTTAGAAAAGTCCATCAGCTATAAAGGTAAGCTCACAAAAGAATAAAGGTCACAGCTTGTCACATTACTCCACACCATAAAAAATGGGGATGGACATTAACCTTTTTTAAAAAAAAAACTTTAAACTCCACTTAATTTTGTCACTAGTTGCTTCATTTCTTCATTCAGTCAGTTCTACCTTACGGCTGCTCATTATCCTAAAATTCTTCATTTTACCCTTTGTGTTAGAAAAATGATGGAAGGGAAGAATATTTCCAGCTCATGTTGGAACTTATCTTCCATAGAAACACCTAAGGAGCATGGGAAGAAGCTGATGCATCAAAGAATTTTAAACAATTCTTTGCTTCCTTTATTCTGATCTCCACCCCCCTCTTTTTTTTTTTTTTAGCAATAACTCTTCAAGGTGAAGTTTCATTTCCCTGCTTTTGTAATAAAACAAGGATCTCAAAGCCTCAATTAGAGGATTTTTAAGTCCACTGAAACATGACCAAGCTATGATTAAAATAAATAGCAAATATTCTACAGGCTATGCAAACTAGAGGGTGAGACTTCCAAAGATGTTGGTCTTCCAAAACATCCACAAATACCACAGTAGACTATTTCAGTAGTTTCTGGAGTTTATCTACTTTCTAAAATGTTTTTCAACAGTGGAAAGCAGTAGCAACCTCAAACATCACCTCTTTCATAGGATTAGAGTAAGTGGAACTTGAAATTTAGAGAAGCAGTGTAACCAAACTGCATTAGAACATTTATAGCAAAGACTGGTGACTGACAAATTGGAAATTCTTTGCCTCTTTCACAAGCCACCAAGGGTAACACTTTCAGTGAAGGCAGGGGTCTATTACTGCTGTACTAACATGCTGGAGAAATAGTAAGCTGTGTAAACAGGCTGCTGCAATCTCTATTTTTAAAGGTAAATGCATCCAAATCTGGGCATTTTTTCTGCTGTATCTGAAGTTCACATGCTCTCCCACTCAGTCAACATGGACTGAGCTCATTCTGGAGTTTAATCAAACTGGTGATAATTATTAAATTAGTGATGAAGAAAGGAGGGGATAGAAAAATAGGAGGACAAACCCTTGTAATTCCCAGACTTCAAATGACAGAGGAAAAGGTGAATATAAACATGGATGTCTCATCTAGACTAGACTCAAGACAATGTGCAGAACCCAGTATTAAATTCCACAACAAAAAGGACAAAATCTGTTCCAGGGAAACAAATATTTTATTTCAACATTGTAATACCACCACCCCACATCATTCACTCACCTTCTCCGTGGCATAGCTCCACAGGCCAACTGTGTGGGAAACATTTGCATCTATTTGAGCCCTATCACAGCAGCCTTCTATTCTCTGTAAGACTTCCAAGCAACTCAAAAACACCCAGCAATCCAAAGCTCCAGGAGGAACTGAGACCTGGAGATGAACAGATAATATTAACTGGGAAATAAACCATCACAAGATGAGAAAATACTTCAGCAAAAGTACTTTTCTTGATACAACACAGCAAAACCTCTTGGAAGAGTTTACTCTCAGAGTACACAAAGCACAGCCCAACTCTTGCTGCCTCCTGAATAATTTACATGTATTAGCTCACAAAATGTATCAACTAGATTTGATACATTCATCAAGATGCAAGAGAAGCAAAGGAAAACTAACAGGTCTTGGAAAAATTCCCAAAGTCTGAAAACTCAGCTTAAAAAAAACAGTTAGGAAAAATTTCTGTAAATAGACTACTACTTTCCTAAGGAGACATCAGTTCTAACTGAGACTGAAATGAAACATATAAAGAAGTGTTAAAAACCTGGAAAAAACAAACTAGTCTCTAAGATTCCTTCACAAAAATAAACTTATTAATTGAAGGATAAGACATCTGTCATAGACAATTAATTTAAAAATGGAGATGGAAACAAACAAAGAAAGACAAAAGAGAAAGATAGAGAAAGACAAGAGAGTCTGATACTAGAATTTTTTCAAGAATTAAGATAAAGATGAGCATAACTAAAGACATGGAATATAGTCACAATAACGGTGTTTCAAAATCCTGTTCATAACCATGCATTTCCCTTTAGAAAGAGTATGAAAGTCCTAAAACCCATAATAAACTAGGTGACCAATGGGACAGGAAAGTCCAAAGTATGAGCACAATGAACTTGAAGAAATAATAAAGATCTGAATTCTGAAAGAATTTTCAGGAATACAAAGATCCTAAGAACAGAGTAGGCTTAGATTTCTGCCATGTCTTCAGTGGTGCCAAGCCACGGTAAGAGGTTTGCCTGCAGTAAGAAAAAGGATCACAACAGGGATAAGCACAAGCTATGCACAATTAATGTCACTGTCTCACAGGACACTGCAGTCAGTTTGGATCACCATAGCAAGACAGCAACAGCAGAAATAAGAGACAGTGCAGAGGAAAACTCCAAACACTGGGGGCACAGGACAGACCTGGGGTGCACAAAAAAAGGAACTGTAGGAAGTGCCTTCAAACACACAAATCATACTATCTGTGGGAATTAGTTTGAGAGCACATGAAGGTGTCAGCAAAGCATCTGAAACAGATTTGCAGTTTTTAAATGCAGATGAACAGATGGAACTTACTACCACAATGTCAGACAGGCAAAAGTTAGCAGCTGCTGTTATAATGGCACAGATATAACTAACAGAGCACCCATGGGATGAGGGTAAGCCACAAAGTGATATCCAGAAATAATCTCTTTTTTTTTGTTACAGGGGATCAGCCTGCATAACAGCATAATAACCATTCTGCCTTATTTCCTTCAGTACAACACTGCTATAGATTTAAATTATGGGAACTACAGTTCAACAGATTGGTGATAAATCCATGAAAGAAGCAGGCAAATGACTACCAGTTTAGAGAATAACTTTCCAGGTGAAGACTAAAACACTTTAACTAAACAGATTTGGTTCCCAGATGTGATGTCTCCTATTTCTTGCCAAAGACATCCTCACAGTGACACAATCAACTGCAGCACATTTGTTATTACAGCATCATTTTGCTAACTCCCAGCCAGTCCACACTGAATGCTGGTCACCGACAGCTAAACTTGAAACATCTCGTTAGGTCATCACTGGATGAAATGATTCACATAATGGAATAGATAACACTGACTCACTTCCAGCAGCTTCAGTTCCTGCACACAGTTGTGAAGAAGCTCCAGTGCCCGCTGGGAAACCTCCCATGGCCTCTGCAGGAAGATGAGCAACGTGCACTGCCGAGAGAACAGGTAACTACGCAGGTCCAGCAGCGTGGCCTCCTGGTTCTGAATCAGCTCTCTCTTCTCCATGTCTATTGGCTTCCGCAGGATTAAACCATTCCAGCTCCTCACTGGCTGGCAAAAAAACGTCAGCCAGTTTGCACCATCTAGGTAAACAAAGGTAAAATCCAAAAGTCAAGCACTGCTTGCTAGGAAAGCCTCAACTTCCTTCCTCCAGAGGCTATGAGCTGCCTTAGTCCTTCCCAAGTTTATCAGATGGATAAATGACTTAATGTCTTAACTTCAAAAAGCCAACCAAAAAACCACCAGAACTTCCACAGCGAGGTAAGATAACTAAATTTCACATTCAATTCCCATAGGCATTTTGACTTAATTACATGTTTCTTATCAGTATAGTGGCAACCAGTTTGTAATTTATTAACAATTAAGCCTACCTGAAGTTCAAAGGCATTTTGACTTAATTACAAGTTTGTTATCAGTATAGTGGCAACCAGTTTGTAATTTATTTATTAACAATTAAGCCTACCTGAAGTTCAAAACAAACAGGCTTTATCTGCTGAAGTATTTCTTACTCAGCCATCATGGATGGATGTGCCCCCACTGCCAGGTATTGCATTGGGTTCAGTCAGCACAAATCTATTTCACTGCAATTACTCCTGCACTATATTTTCACTAGATTCATAAAACATATCAGATTAAAGATGTTATATAACAGCATGTACTTTAGCTCATTAAAACAGTTTAAAGCTATTTGATACTTCTTGCACAGTAATTTTTCTTGAAAATGAAGTAAAATCTTGTGTAGTGCAGATTAAGCATCTATTTCTATTAAGTTTAGCAGTGATTACCAAACATCTTGTGTAATTTGAGGCAACACTGAATGCACTTTTCCAGGAAGCTCTTTACTGCAAAACCTAGCAGTAAACTGTAAAAACAGCAGCTGTATCTCAGCCAGATCAATACTTGTGTCATTTCATAGTTCAGGGCTCTGGTTGTAACAATCATCCCATTAGAGCAAAACACAGGTTTTCATTAAAAATCGCTTCTAAGCCTCAGAGACCAGAAACAAAATTTTGTTAACACTGTAACTGATGGACACTTGTGTTTGCACACAGCATAAACCAAGAGCACAAACTGCCTGGTGCAGCCTCCCTATGACTGCCCAAAGCACAGGGCTGCTAGGCACAGTGAGGAATTCAGGCACTCAACATTTATTTCACATTTTCAGACACTTACCACCAGCCCCGAAGTTGACAACGTACTGAGAGAACAAGGCATCCAGCTCGTCATACTGCACCAGGGCATCCTCAAACTGCTGCAGCATCTCAAAGACAAAGGCCAGCTCTTCCTTTTGGCACACAAGCAATACAGGGAACATGTTATTGACATTATTCATGTCTGGTATTACAGCCTGTCCCCATCCATCCATAGAGCTCCAGGAACTACATTTTCTAATTTTCATTTCACACATATAGAAAAACCTGCCATTGGAGCAGATTTCTTCCCAACCCAGGGAGGTTCACAAAAGGAGATTAAGTCATACAGCTCTGCCAGTAAATTCTGATGTGTATCCAGATTCTGATTGAAGATATTGCTCATAGATCTATTAAAAGTTTGAACTTAAATAAATAAATGAATAAAAGCTGAAGACTCATGTCCCATAATAGTACTGACGATTTCCCCTCAGTTTACACTGTGAAGCCATCAATTGCAGCGTATCATGAAAGGGTTTTTTGTACATAAAGCCAAATTGCTAAGCAGAAAAGGCCTCACAATTAGATATATCCTATGCCAAAGATAGCACATGCAGTCAAAGAAGATATGAGGATGTGGTGGAGGAGAGATCAGCACTGTACATGGACCAGAAAATTCCAAAGGAATCAAGATCTTTAATTTTATCAAACCAGAGATTCTTGATTTTCTCTAAATCAGCTAAAACAAAATTGTATTTATAACTACATAAAAAATAGAATTCATGGCATTCTCTATATGGATTACTTCAAAATAGACACTTTTCTAAACATCACCTCCATAAATACTGGTAACAATCTGAACAAATAGCAGCATTCATATTAAATACCAGTTGCAAGTTTGAGTGTGTATGCACAGTAATGGGACATTTACCCTAAATTCAAGATCAACTACTAAAACACTTTTTAGATTCAATTTGTTTGCTTCAATTGAGGTTCATAAAACTTTGACAAGCCTGAAGAGATTCTGCTTTTTTGACAGCAGGAAACCATACTGCCACATTAACTATATTAAAAGGTAGCTCAAACCTGCTGCAAACAGGATCAAAAAATGCTGCTTTTAAACCAGTCTCCATAATTTCTGCCTCAGCCCTCAAACAATGATCAGAAAATTAAAAGTACCAGAAATCCAACCACAACAAAACAGCACCACTTTTAAAACTAGGACTCAAGTATTTTCTTCAATATCAAGAGACTCTTACCTGGACCATGAAATACTCGCAGAAGCTCCACCCTGGCTCAGTCCTTTTCTCTCTCAGAGTTCTCATGTCATCTTCAAACTTGCCTAAGTTTTTGGTAAAGGACATGAGAAGCAATGTCCTGAGTTTGGTCAGGAAGGCATTCCAAGATTCCTGAGAACGGGAAGAGTCTTTCAAAGGGTCAGAAAGTACCACACATCTGTAAAGAGATTGATAAAATTGTATTTGAGGAGGAAAACACATAATTCACATACAAATGTCCAGCTGAATACTGTGCATACCTGACAAATAGAGAGTGAGCAACATTTAGTTTTTCATTCCACATTAATCAGAGGAAAAAAAACAAGGTTGAGGGTTATGTTTGTTTGTTTGGAGGCAGCTATGTTGGGTTTTTTTTTACTTTTTATTTTGGTTGGGGCTTGTTAGCTTTTAGGAAACATTTTCATGTGATACAGTTTATGAGAAGAGTTCAGCGTTTTACTCAGAATGAGAACACTAAAGCTTTTTTTTGTTTAAAGCAGCAAATGGATACATTATTCTAACTTCTTAAATATAAGTAATGCTGTAGCTATCCTAGAAAAGTCTGCCTAGCAATACAAATCAGCACAACAGGAAATATAGCTATGCCTGATAAAGGCGTATGATTTTGTATTATACAAAATACAAATCAGGATCTATTAGATCACATATATTCAGCCTTTTCTAACTCACTTGAAATAATCATCCACAATAGGTTCTTGAAATATCTCAATCTGGTTTTACACATCCTGTGTGCTAAAACTTCCTCTGCTTTTCTCAGAAAATAAACAGATCCCATTAATTCACAAATAAATCAACTTTTTCACAGCATCTTCCTTCCTCAGTTTTTCTATCATAATTTATTAACATTCAAAAAACTAATGATATCTCTAATGGCAGGAAAGTGTCTTGTCCCAGTAAAACACTATTTTTTGTTATAAAATCCTATTTTGTTGGCTTTAATGAAAGCAAAAACAGTTTCATACATTCATTACTAGAATAAAAACATCTGAAGAAACCGGCCTTATGTCAATTATCTCAGTGTGGAAAGGTGATTAAGTGAACAGCAGAAAGTACAATGGCAAAAAATAAGCCCTATTGGCTTCATATTCCCTACTCACCTCACTCCCACTACCTGTAACTCTGGTAAGGTTTTTGCAAGCACCTAAGGAAACAAAAAACCCTGAAGGTCTAAAAGCTGACTATCATCACATTGTTCCCCCTAAACCTCTCTTAGGCAGGAGGAGATAGGTGAAATCTAACTGAAACACATTTCAAAGCCACCACAAACCCAGGAAAACTGAAAAATAAAATTTCTCCCTTCAAAGCACAGACCTTACAGAGCCACAAGTCTGAATGCCAGACATCAAGGGAAGTCTTTAAATGAGCAAGGAATGTCTTGCATACGGAGCTGAGTTTATAAATCAGCACACTGGTCAAAAGATGAAAATGTTTGCAAGCCCAAGAACACTCACCTGTCACTTTGCTTGTTACAGAAATCATTCCTTATTTTATCTACTATAGAGGTTCGGGGAAGGATATTGGTTTTGTTCTTTTTCTTGGCATCACTCTCAACCACCACAATCAGCCAGTCCACTGAGCTGTGAGCTTTGAGAACATTCTGCCACTTGGTGATGTCATCCTTGACTGTGGTTTTGTACACTTCCGTGTCCTGGGATGAGAAGTGGTGAATCATCAAATCAAACTGACATTCTGAACAATTTCAAAAGGCAACTTTTGTTCCAGAAGAAGGCAGACAGAAAGACATATCAAATGGAACTAGTGACAGTAAGTACACTTATTGAAACAAAATCAAATGAGGTGAAGCATAGTAAAATTCTAGTCTTTTAACTGAATTCATTTCCAGTATTTCGGTTAACAGCAAATATAGTATTTGGTACATTATCATTCTTTAGATAACTGAAAGTAAGATCTTTAGACATCATTTAAGCTCTTTATTTTACACCTTCTGGAGTTTTACAATAAAAACACGTTTGAAATTACAAAGCTGAACTGTTTTATTCTCACATAGCAACAGAAGTGTGATATTTGCACCTTCTGCACTGCTCACTTATCAACCTGTTTGAAAGCTTTTTCATAATAATAGTTTTTTTAAAAACCAGAAGCATTGTTTGGAATTATTTTGCTTCTGGGTTGGTGTTACACAGATAAATTCAGATAATTGTTAAGGGTATTCTGGATTCTCTTTGACTGGTCACAGATCAGATGTCACCTGTGTCCTTCAAGTGGATAATTGATTCACAACAGATGCAAACCAAAAGGCAGTGAACTGGAGATAAACAGGATTAAGACATTCCAAATCTTGCCCAGTTAAATTGCTGATATCCACCAATACCTGACACACAGAGAGAAGATAGAACTAAAGAAAAAAAAGCAAATCTTTAGATTTCACCACCAACAGATCATAACTGAAGTATCCTGGCCACATTTCTGTGCAATGAAGGAAGTGCAGTGTGCCGCTGCAGGATCACTGTAAGATCCTGGGGGTTTTTGTTACAAAGTACTGAAAACCGGTTATTCAAATGCCTGTCCTCTTAGTGTCAAGTAACATTACAAACAGATACTGCTTATGGCAAGAAGTGCTCAAGCTAAGTTTTATTTCCAGCAATGTATCAGGTATGCATGCTTATGCAACCAGACTTAATTGTTTTGACTTTCTGCTTGTGCTGTCTGCTATTTTCATTTACTGTTCATGCTTATGTGAACAATTTAACTTTTCAATTTTAGTTTTTCCTCGCTAGTTTTTTACTTACACAACATTCTGTCCAATAAATATGAAGAAAGGGAAAAGTCAAAAGGGCCTTATTCCCCTCTTTGGGTAGTAGCTCCTCTTTAAACTGAACAAAGTTGGATTCCAGGTGAATCATCTTCGGAGCACGGCCGTAAGACCTACAGAGTTTAAAAACTGATATTAATGGACAGAATAGAAAAATAAACATGTGTTGTGGGGAAGAGAAATAAACTGAAATACTCTGGCACTGGAAACCCCCAAACTACACTCAATGCAGTTTGTATAACTAAAATCTGGTACTGCTTGAAATGAGATAAAAGCTCCTTTTTGAATAGGAACAAGAAGCCCTTCAGCTTTCAGTAAAAGATATTCTATATCTCTAAGACAAGTAGAAAATACCAAATAAGAGAATTCCCCAAATATTTTTTCCAATCACAAAACAGTGCTATACCAAACCTTCTGAAGGGGAGAACATCTAATTCCATGTGAGTTCTACCTATATTCTCATTGAGAAGAAAGCATATCACTTTCAGAACACAACTGCCAAAGTACATCAAAGCACACCAAGACAAACCCACAAACCACAAAATCAAGAAGAGAAACACAACATTACTATCATTTTTCCTTAGGCGAAGTTGAAGGGTTGAAAAAAATCATCCTGAAGTGCACAACATTCACTTTGATTATCCAATTTCTCCAATTTCTTCAAGTCAGTTGCTCTGTTCAACTCAATTTACAGTAAGAGCTCCTCAAAACACAACAAATACACATTTACCCAAGTCAAAACCAGACACTGAAACAGAATCACAGAATAAAGTGTAAGTTTACCTCCTCCATTCCATGGGTTCTCTAGGAAGCTGCTGAGAAAGTGTAGGATACAAGGAAGTAAATAAATTCTGATCTCCAGCACCTAAAAGTGAAAGGCATTAATACATTAGCATGTGCAAATTATAGAATCTATATTAATATGCTATTCTACTAATGGTCTGCTGTTATTAAGAACATTTAATTTATATGCTATGTGGAAATTGGGAGTCCAGCACTGAACTAGATTTTTTAAAATCACTCTCAAGACCTAATGCAACACTTTTAAGCAGGCATTTAACACATACACAGTTATAAACTTCCTATTAAGATTTTCCACAGAGCTACGTAATCCATATACCAAAGAGAGTATCATAAAGCTGGTCCAATTCCAAAAACAAAACAAGCAGCTCCTTAGCTGGAGTAATTGTTTGGGGTTTTTTTTTTGGTTTTTTTAAAGTATATTTAAAAATACTCCAGAATTTAGACTTCCCAAAACAGAAGACTGGATAGAGAGTAGTTCCCTTCCTTCTGTAGCTGGCCCTACACTGAGAAAATTTGGTTCAGCACATGTTCCATTGTTTACTGGATGTGATTCGTCTTTCCTCATTTTCTGGGGCTGTTGTTAACACAAAACACCTCCCTGCCTACCACACTGTTCTTGAAGTCTTCAGAAACATAACAGAGTGCAGGTCTCAAACAACTACATCAAATACACCACCACTGCAGGAGCTACTTCTATACAAGTCAGAACAAAATGTAGTGTCTACTACAAGGAAAAAAATAAATTGCCAGTAACCTTTCAACAACAATTCTTAAATTCTCTTAGGTACAGGGAGGATATGACAAGGACAAGACACTAAGATTTTAACAGTCTTATAGGCAATTCTGCTGTTTTGTGGTGGTTTTCCTTTTCACAATCATTCTGCACATCAGAACAGGACAATCTTCTTCTCACCTTCCTCTGGAACTGGAAGCTGCAGCTGAAGAAGTACCTGACATTCTTTCTTCTCCCTCCCACCCCCCAGTCTCACACACAGGAACAAAGCCAGGCATTGCCTCCACTCTTCTTAGCATTCTTTAGTTCATCTTAGAAATCCTTTTCTTGTCCCCACTCCTTTCCTCACTTTTCTCATATATATTATTATTCTCACACTTAGTATTTTGATTACCAGCACTAGCACAATTCTATCACCACACAATAAAGTATATTAAAAAATTAAAGTTTAAAAGTCTGATTAAGTGCAAGAACAAGCAAAAACAGCTCTTCTGATACCTGATCTCATTAGCTATTATTCAACAATGCAATTTCATCTAGCTAAAAAAAACCCAAAACCAATTAGTACTTTAGACCTGTTTCTCCAGGAAAGTACTTTATGCCTGATCCTTCACCTTCATCCTGACTGAATTAAGCGTACCATACCAAATGCTATTTAAGACCACAAACAAATGCCCTGAATGAATACTGAAACAAGCATTAGTCATATTGTTAATGCTGGTTTATACCAAGTTACACCGCTGTGAGCCAAGCTCAGAACAGTATATTGATTTGCAACTCATTACTGCCCACAGAGAGTGAAACATGGCTTAGTGACTTAGCAGTAGCAGCAAGATGACCACATCAAAATCAGAGTCTGTGAGCTCGAAGCCTGCTGGAAAGAACAAGCCACATATTTTATCTCTGGAGCATAGCAAAGTGTTTTTTCTACACTGCACCTAAAAGTTCAATGTATGCCACAAAAATACTCCAGAATTCAACACCTTAAGTAAAAAGGACTACTACTAATACAGAGGAACTAAAGGATAACGTGTAAGCACCCTGCTATTCCAGACAGCCACATCACATTATCACCTTAAAACGGGTATATTCATTTTAAAACCAGTCAGCTTTTCCTCCTGCATTGGTTTTGAGGGCATATCAAATACACATAAGAATGTGTTTTATGATCAAGGCAACACAGCCCTCTAGGATTAAAAGAAAAGTGAGAACAGACTTGCAATGTGAAATACACTGGCTGTCTTTGAACACAGACCAAAGCTGCTACCACGTATTTCCAGCTCCCAAAGGGCTGCAACATTTCATGTTCTGCTCAACTGGACCCTGTACCTACTGTAATCAGCACGTTTGAGCTGATCAAGCCAAGAACACTAAAAGCGAAGTTATCAGCAGGCAGCACCAGCACAGCACTGACACGGGACCAACACTGAGACCAGTAAGTACAGCAAGGAATTGTAAGGGCTGTCAGACTGGCAAGACACACAGTAAATTGTGAACTGGGTGCTGCTACTGGGCTGCAGGGAGGGAGGGGAGCACCTCACATCAAGCAGACAAGAGCATGACCTGCACAAATAACAGAACAGAAAGTCCCAAAAGATCACTATTTCTGGAGTGGTGTTGAGGAAGGTTCCTACAACTCAAGATACCTCAAGCACAGCAGAAGTCTCATTTTTTCCTCTATGTATATATGCCTCTGATGCCTCAGTAGTTGGGGTGTCTATGATCTACTTTCCAAAATATTTTTTAAAAAAAGGAAAAATGAAGAAGAAATAAAGGAGAAAATACAAACAACACCACTATAGGAATTTTTGCTCATATCCGACTGAATTCTATGAATTTAGAATGAAACATTCCAAAACCCCAAGAAACCCTGGAATTCAAACTTAGAGCAAACTCAAAAAGTCTGCACAAAAGTCTGATAATTGCTTCAAAGATTCTGTTGTAGGTTTTTTGGTCATTTTTTGCAAGCTGATGAGGAGGTTTATTTGAGGTGTTTTGGGAGAAAAAAAAAATATGATGATTCAACTGTATCACAGCAAATTCATTTCAATGGATTAGTCTCAACACAAAGACCCAACCCAAACCATTCTGTGGCTGTCAGTAATGGGGCCACAGTGTAAATGGTTATCAGACACAACTGAAAAGGCCAAGGAAGAATGTGCATATATGGGAAGAAAAAGTAATTCTGGAATCCTATCATAATTAAAGCCAAGAAGCCTTCTAGAGAAGGGTTTTCATCTTCCAGAACCAAAAGGCAAATAAGACTGAAATATCCCACAGAGATGATAACTAGGCAGTAACATCAAAGTCTGATAACCTCTTGGGGCACCTACCTCAGCTTTTAAACCATGTATGTCTAAATTAATCTGCTCCCCAGCTGGATGTCAACACACCCCACAAATACAGAAAGAACACAGTAACTCTTTCAGGGATACCACACAAGGTACAGGGTACTTCTGCACATGAAGTGGCAAAACACAACAACTGAAAGCAGTAATCTTCAAGTCAAGAAGAAAAGCCCCAGGAGAAGGAAAAGTACAAAGCAGCTGTTTCTTTTCTTTCCACATGACAAAGTTCAAAAGGTAGGGCCTTTGGCACTTACCTAAGTGCTGTGGGTGGAGAATGGATGAGAGCAGCCCTGAGGAGAAGGAACTGGGAGTGTTGGTCGAGGAGGAGCTCAGCAAGGCCAGGCCATGTACACTGACAGCCCAGAAAGCCAAAAGTGTCCTTTGGTGCATCCAAAGCACCGTGGGCAGCAGGGGAGGGGGGATTCTGCCCCTCTGCCCTGCTCAGGTGAGACCCCACCTGCAGAGCTGCCTCCAGCCCTGGGGTCCCCAAGATAAGAATGACATAAACCAGTTGGAATGGGACCAGAAGAGGGACACAAAGGTGCTCAGTGCTGGGGCACCTCTGCTATGGAGAGAGGCTGAGAGCTGGGGGTGTTCAGCCTGGAGAAGAGACCTTAGAGCCCCTTCCAGTGCCTAAAGGAGCTCCAAGAGAGCTGGAGAGGGACTTTGTATAAGGGCCTGGAGTGACAGGGCAAGGGGCAATGGCTTTAAGCTGAAAGAGGGTAGATTTAGACATCAGAAGGAAATTCTTCCCTGTGAGGGTGGTGAGACCCTGACACAGGGTGCCCAGAGAAGCTGTGGCTGCCCCTTCCCTGGAAGTGTCCAAGGCCAGGGTGCATCAGGCTTGGAACAGCCTGGGACAGTGGAAGGTGTCCCTGTCCATGGCAGGGGTTTGGAACTGGATGCTCTTTAAAGTCTTTTCCAATCCCAAGAGTTCTCTGATTCTCTCTTCCTTATCTTTCTTTCTGACATTTTGGTAGATCAAATCAGTGCAGCCTTCCTCCCTTCCCTCCTTCCCTATCTAGGACATTTGTTCTACTCTAAATTTGTACAGGAACAATGAAAAAAACCAGAATGACCACCTTACCATGGCTTCCAAAGGGTACATGTACTTTTTGTAGCACCTGTCTAATAAATACCAAAGAACCATAAAATATTGACATTCTTTAGGTTCATACCTGCCTAAAATGACCAAAATCCCCAACAATCTATTTTTTTAATTAACAATTTCCAAACTTCTTAGATGCTTAGAGGCTTTGTCACTATGGTATCTAAATATACCACAGTGATTTTTTTTTTCCCTCTAAAGGAAATTATCCTAACCCACTAACTACATAGGCAGTTTAAAACAAAACTCCTGAGGTCAGATGACTAAAGAAGACAAATATTTTTCTTTGATACCAATGACAAGCCCAGTCAACTAAGATAAAAGGCTTTGAATACCTTTAAAAGAACACAGGGCCAAGAGAACACTTCAGTGTAGTTTTGTTTGGGCTTTATCCCCAAGTATCACTCACAGCTAACCCTTCTGATCTCACTTATTTTTCCACCAATAAAACATTCTACTATGAATCTTTTTTCTTAAATTGCTAGCCTGTAAGAAGTGGATCTACCTGAAGTTCTGTGTGGTTTTATATTTACATCTTTTAAAGGTCCTCCTGTCTCCCAATTCAAAATCATATTCAAAAGAGGTCTAAAAACCAAAACACAATGCAGCTAAATTGCTATATATAAACCACAGCTGATTCACTAGAAGAAAATCCTTTTAGCAAAACTTTACTGCTGCACTTCTAAATCTGTAAAACAGGTTAACACTAACAAGTATTTGCCACTTCTTTTCATGACATATGTGATCAAATATTTAAGCACAGAATAATGTATCAACTACACACAGTGATGACTTACAATACAGGAGTTCTGGTTGAGAACAGGAAAAATGCATTTATAGGATATAGTTGTTAAATGGTCTCACTAGCAGCAAATCATTCTAATCACTTGGGCTACATCCTGCTTCTTGCTGGCACATTTTTTTATAACATCTATCTACTAGTAACAGAATAACTTCTGAATCAAGCTCTCCTAGTCCCAGAACAATATTCTTAACTCTAAGTATTTATTTTCACCACAAAAAGATGCAAAATTCTTCCCTTTCCCACCCCTTATTTTCATTAACCTTTCTGTTCCTGCTGCAGACAATTGCAAACATTTTCTATTCTTTTATCCATTCTATTTTCTATTCTTTCTATTCTAAGCTTTTGCTGATGGTTTTTCTGTTGCTGTATCACAGCACATCCTGAACAAGGACCAGATAAAAATGATGCATGCCATTCTCTTCAAAGATTATACATAAAGTCCACTGTGCTAAAACAGATTATTGACAGTGACAGCGAACATGCAAACACACAATATAAACAGAGAGTAGACAATATCAACAGATACTATGAGCTGATAATGGAATATTCCACAACTTCATGAAGATAATTGCAAAAGAACAGCTTGTTAGGAAAGCTCTCAAAAACCTATTAATTACTTCATTTAGCAGAATTGCCTTTAGTCTTCAGCCTTCTCTTCATATTGATAGAGCTAATAATTTAAGTGCAAGTCAGCTACATAAGGATGAGGTTTTTTGCTGATATATATGTGCAACAACATCATATTGAAGCTCCAAAGACTTCCTCAAAGTTTCAAATAGGATTCCTGAGAAAGAAACAACAATAGGTTTCCTAGGAAAGCCATCTGCAATGGTTTATAGATTTTGTAAAATCAACATTGTACAGAAACTACTCAAGTTCCAGATGTTTGATGCAAACACTCAACATGCCCCTGCAAAAAAACAAAAAAAAAATAATGATGCTAAAAATAAACCTTCTACAGCAGTGAGAAAGCTGTAAGATGACTCAAAACACTTTGTAAGCTTCCCAGGCCTGGTAGCCATACAGATAAATTGCTACAAACTTGAGTTGAGAGTTTTCAAAGTAACGTGCTAGAGAGTGCAAAACCACAGCTGGACAGTGAAACTCCCCAGTGCCTTTGCAATCTAGCAAGACTGACAGTGTAAAAAATATGGCTCAAATTAATTTGGAATTGAGTCATCATGGCACTCAGTCCTACCTGACAAGAGTGATTTAACTCTCAGGGGTGTTGCCATACTGAAAAAAGAGAAAACACGTTAAAGAACAGCAGCATTTTCCCACACTTGGAAAATATGGTTGCCTGTATGCCTAGAGAAAGAGTCTCCAGAAGTTTGTCATGCCTTGCCAAATTCTATGCATCTAAAAACTCTGTTAAAATTACAGGTTCTTCCAGTGATGCAAACTCACTAAAAACAAGGGTAGTACACCTATGCACAGCTTCTGAAGGCAAAATAATCAAGTTACAGCACTAACATGAAAAAAGCACTGACAAAAACTGCATTTGCAACTGGCATCAGATGTTCAAGACACGTGGAACCTGCCATTTTTTCCATAGGCCAAAGCCTGTACATAGAGTGCTGAATTCAGGGTTGTACCAATATAACAAATAACTACTGTTACAATAGAGACTAAGTCATAGATTTGAAAGCACAACTCTCTTTACCAATGAAGCATTCCTTTCAGAGCACTGTCAAATTTATTTCAGGCAGGTAAAAACATTTGTTTACAAAACAACTCTGGTATGCAGTGTTGAAAGAAGTTTCACTATGAACAAAACTCTCTTCAGTTCTCTCTTACTAAGAACAAACCCTAAGAGTTAATAGGAGTTATTTCATGATACAGGAGTTTACCTGACAGAGATTAATCTAAATCTTGCAGCAAAAGGAACTATTTATGTTCTGAAAAGCACCCTCACTTAACCTTCACTCTTGGTTCATATAATCAGAACCCAGCCATCCCCTCACAGGTCTGCTTATCCCCCACCTGCACCTCCTGGGTGGGACACTTATCCCAGACTGCTCCAACTGCCTGAAACTGGAACCACAGACAAAAGATAAACTGTGTCTGTTGAGCAGTTTCCAACACTATGGTCTTTAATCCATAAACCAACACCAAGTGAATTCTTCCCCTGGAAGGCCAAGCCTCAGCTCTCTGTAAATCTCTGGCAATATAAAGCCTAGAGGAGCTTTCCTTCAAGTCAGTCATTACTGGTGAATGCACTTATTTGAAATACTAGTCTCTTAAGTACTCCACGTCTCTGAACAGAGAGGAAAGGAAACTAAAGCAGTACTAAAAATGCATTCCCCACTGACATTAAATGTTTTAGTTTAAAATGTAGCAAGTCACCCTTACTACATTCACCAGAGAGGTAATCTCTGAGCACTTTAGCTGAACTAACTTTAACTACTGAATTAGGCTGTCTCAGACCAAGCCTCTCTAGTCCTTACCAGTAAAGATACTGCTGTTGTGCTTGTCCAGAGCACTAGGAATTATTCCCTTGGTCCAGGAGTGAGGCATACAAATGACATATAATGCTCTCCTCTTACCTCATTTGTAAGGCTGCTGCTACCATACTGGATGGGGATAAGAACAAAACATTTTACAACCATAATGTATGCTCACTCACCACACAAAACTAATATTGTTTTCTATATCAGACAACTGGGCTTGATTGAAATCTGGTTGTGTTTGGAATTTTGAAAATTTCCTTGTGCAAAGAGACCAGGGGCTCTTTTCAGCACCTACTACCAAAAAACCCAAGGTTTTACTCTGAGGTAAAACTTTGTGTACTTCAACAGACTAAAATGTTACTCTTCAAATAAGACTGACCTGCACCACCAAGTCCCCCTGTCACACACATGGAGATTCTCCAATTCTAAATACACATAAAGCTAGAAAATCTAAAAAGCAATGCCCCACAGCAGTGGCATTAACACCAGATGTTTCTGACATCCACATTTTTCTGACTTTAAATCTGAAGTGAAATGGATTTCAAAATTCTTGAAATAGGTGAGAAGATTCAGTACAGATCCTGTTGACTTCAGCTTATGAACTGCATTCAAAAAAAGGAAAGAAGTTTAAGATAGAAAAAAGCACATTTCTAAAATAGTCTGGAGAAAACATATATACACAGAGTTCCACAATTACACAGCTACAAGGTTACAGTTGGATACTTTTTCTAAGGTCTAAGACCTTAATCACCAATAAATGCTTACTCCATAAAAAGACAACACAGAACGGTGAAACAAGTTTCTATTTTACAGGCACATAAAGCATTCCCAGTGTTCTAGTGATAAAGTGCAAATATGTATTTTGTTACATCATCAGTAGAGATCCTTCTGACTGAGACCAGTCACTGACTACCTTTTGTTAAAAAAGCAGAATTCTCTATGCTGATCTCATTCACTTTACCTTTTTATTAACAGCATTATGGATGCAGTTAGAATAAAAAAGACTATTCCACGTAGAAGGAACCTACCAGGATCATCTGATCCAACTACATGACTACTTCAGGGCTAACCAAAAGTTGCAGCATATTAAGGGCACTGTCCAAATATCTCTTAGACACTGACAGACTTGGGACAGACTTAGACACCTCTCTAAGGAGCCTCTTCCAGTGCTTGACCCCTCTGCTGTTAAAGAAATGCCTCCTAATGCCCAGCCCAGTCCACGTGCTTGCTTGGAGTGAACTTTGAGTGCACCCCTCTACACCTGTAAGAGCAGGGGGGCTCACGTTTTACACCAGGACCACCTGTCCGTCTCGGATACCTGAAAGGACAAATTCACCGCTGGAAGCACGAGACCCCGTTTAACTAAAGCCAAAAGCACAGCAGCTCGATTGTAATGTCAGTGGGAACGCATCGGTGGGATCGCCGCAGAGGATGCCTACTCGCAACTTCTCTTAGCACCAGCAAAGCCACACAAAGCTCGCTGGCAGGAAGTTTGGGGTTCACGATTTATTCTCATATTTTACCCTCTTCCCCTATACACCTCTGAGCACGACGTTGGGTTTGTTATTTACTACAGAAACAACCCCAAGTTTGGCCACTGCCATTAGAAAGGGGGGGGAAGCAGCGAAGAGGCAAAGCTCGCCATCAGATCCCCTTTGCAGGCGCCCTGTTCCCCACCCGGAGCTGCGGGAGCCCCCCAAAAGCAGCCAGCCCCTCCTGCCTCCCCCCGGGCCCTCAGGGGGCACCGGCCGGCCCCCCGGCCCCGGCAGCAGCGGCGGCGGGGACACTCACAGGTCACGATGGGCTTGTTCTCCATGGTGTAGATCACGGGGGGCTTCTCCCTGCCCTCCTCCTCCTCGGCGGGGTCCATGAGCGGGCGGGGTCGTCAGCCCCGGCTCCCCCGCCCGCCCGGCGCCATGGAAACACCGCCGGGGGGCTGGGCCGGGCCGGGCCGGGCCGGGGGTGGTGCTGCCGCTGCCG
>JANRGV010000051.1:107644505-107661668 GCA_024734035.1 Alethe castanea
CCCCGCGTCCCCGCAGCGCCGCTCCGGAGGGGAAGGCGGGCGGGAGAGGCTCATCCGCTTCCTGGATCACCGGGCAGGCATTACCGCTTCCGGGGAGCGCCGCCGCCGGGGAACCCGGAAAGGGGCAATGCGGCCGGCGAGGGAGGAAGGAAGGCAGGGGCGAGGGTCCCGGCCTGCGGCCCCCGGTCAGCCGCGGGGACCGGGCGGGGCTGCCCCTGAGGGAGGCACCGAGGCGCCTGAGGGTCAGAGCCCCCCGGGCCGCCCTCAGCGCTGACAGCCGGCGCGAACCGGGCAATGCTCGGGCCTGGAGGGAGCTCTGGAGATCGCTCAGGCCATGGCCCTGCCCAGGCAGGGTCGCCAGAGCAGTGACAGGACACATCCAGGTGGGTCTGGAATGTCTCCAGACACGCCCTCCCTGGGCAGCTGTTTCAGAGCTCTGCCAGCCTCAATGGAAAGAAGTTCCTTCTCGTGTAGGGGTGAAACTTCTCGTGTTTTAGTTTATGCCCATTGCTCCTTGTCCTGTCGCTGGACACCACTGAAGAGTCTGGCACCATCCTCTTGGCACCCTTCTGGGAGATATTTATATGGGTGGATGAGATCCCTTCTCAGCCTTCTCTAGACTAAACAAGCCCAGCTCCCTCAAGCTCTCCTCATAAAAGAGATGCTCTTTATTCAAATGAATCTTTTTTAAATTCGTCGCAGGACTTCTGTGAGGCTTTGATGGACTTCGTGGGCAGCTGCCCCATATGTCATTCCCATGGCTGTTCCCGGCTGGTTCAGTAGGAGTAAGTGCAATAGGGATCATATTTTCCACTGACTTCAAATATATAAGTGAATATGGCCCTTGAAGTTTAATGGTTTATAATGTAGGGTTTTAAATGCATAGAGATAATAGCACCCCCTTACACTTCTGTTGGGTCTAATTAGTGGTATTGGATTCATAAAATTGCCCCTTGCTTTACTTTCGACTGAGATGCTATTCCTTTCTTTTAAATAAATCTACTGTTCACCTTGGTCATCTGCAGTTTCTTCAGAATCAAGAATCCTAAACTTACAGGGTTTGCACTTACTGTCTGAAATAAAAGTAAGATCTGTAAGAGCATATTGAAAGTAGATTACCACAAGGGGTAAAAAATGGAAAACACTGCATACATGTGTAAAACCTAATGTAACCTCAGGTAGGACTATAAGTAATCTGTGAACTAATCATAACTCTTTATTGCACAGTGACATTGTGCTCAGGTGGCTTGGGTGTTCAAATATTTACAGAAGTCAGTTTGTTTAGAATTTTCTTTCAGTAAAACCTTAATCCTTTCTTCTGGACTTAAAATGTTGATTAAAAATAATTACAGCATCCTTGTAACATATTTCATTCCTTAATACTGCTGAATACTCTCAGTTTTATCTCTGCCATTTTACTGTGGGGATTATTGGTTGTTTCCTATTTGAATATTTTCACCAACATCTTCACAGAAATTCACTTTCACCTTTGTTGTAACAAAGCTTGCTTCCTTGGCACAGTCAGACTGTAAGAATCTTAACTAGAACAATAAAATGTTTTACCTGATTTCCAGGTTTAGGTGAGCAGCTGGACAGGCACATTTTTCAATGCTGTGAAAGTCAAGACATGTCATGGTACAATTTTATTTTTAAAATGTCAGCACTTAAACACTGGTTTACAGTATAAGTGATAAGTGTATGGCAAAAATTATTTACTGAAACAGAAAAGAAAAAAACACTCTTTATGCACTTATTAAAAATTAGAAGTTCCTCCCAGTAAGCTCAAAAGTAACTCATTTTGTGCATCTGTCAAATGGTCCTGAACAGGATAGATAGGGAAACAGATAAACCCAAGTCAAATAGATTTATCCATTTTTCTCAGAGATTAGAGCTAAGGCCAGTAAATTCATTTGGATTAACATTTTAATCACTATGGAATTTGATAAACCATTCAATTTCCTCTCTAGTTTTTATGTTGCAGTATAGTTGTTTCTATTTAAAACAAACATAAAACCACTTTCTGACTCCCAAAAACAACCAACCAAAAGAAAACCCCTGTCCTAGCTCTGCTTGCTGTTTTTGATAGCAAGTGAAGCAAATACATCTCCATTTGTGGTTTTTTGCTAAACCATCTCCCTCCCAAAAAACAAGACAGACTCATTATTATAGGCAAGAAGATGAAAGAAAACAATTTTTCTTTGTGTATCAGGTGCTTAATTGACAAAAATACTTGAAAGTCCGTTTGACAGGGAAGTGGGATCAACTGGTCTCTGATGGGAAAAGTAGATCTTTTGTAGGAAACTGCACAGAGGAAAAAATGGAGCATTTGGAAACTGAGACTTGGACAGTGTTGTGCTTTTACCTTGCATTTTGAAATGAATGGATGAAATTTTCCTTCTGGGGAGAATGTGGGAAATGGAAAAAGGGACCACTTGAAGGGCAGTCTTAATTTTGGTTTTCCTCTTGCCTTTACACCAACTAAAATACTCTCTACTAGAAATCATTACATGTCCTAAGTGAATATTCATTTTGTATCCACAAAATATAATCATTACAGACACCAGGCCACTGTGGTGCTACAGTTCACTTCAATTTTTCAACTTCACATGCATGGCAAGATAAAATTTCGTTCTTTCCTACCAATCAGTCTCTTTAGCCAAGCAAATTCTCTTCACCATTTCAGATTGGTGGGTATCAGGTGCCTAAAACTTTTCTGTTGCCACATTGGCAAGGCAGAATTATGCCTGCACTTTGAATAAGGAGTCAGTCAGAGAGGAGGAGCTGAGTTTGAGGTAGTTCATGGCCAGGCAGAGCCTGTACAAGTGCTTTTACCTATCAGCATTATCATTTCTATTCCAGCCCCAGGCTTAGTGCCCAAGTAGGTCACCTCTGGGATGGATCTTGACTTTGAGGCACAGTATAAGGGAGCAGATTAATCTAGGAGGCATCTGTACGACTGGATGGAAAGACTGCATGTATATTACTAAACCAGGAAGAGTTTCCTGGTTTCCAAGTCTGTGCCTCTCATTTCCCTATGGATTTCAGGTGTGGACAGAAGGGCAGCCTTTCTTTTCATCCCTACCCCACAGCCTGGCTTCTGCACAGAGCAGAGGTGTGCTGATGGAGCAGGGCCATAGCACACACCATCAACACTCTGGGGTGGGAGTTTACAGGAACAGGGCTCTAGCAGGAAAAACAACCTCAGAAAAATAGTCTCTCTCCCAAAACAAGGCACAAAAACTCATTATATTTCCACACCCTCATCACACTCACTTGGTTTACCTGCACTTCATTAACTGTTTCATCAGCAGGAGCTGGTGTCTCTTCTTCCAGCTTTCACTTTGTGCACTCTGATCATGCAGCCTCGTCACTTCTCCCTCAGCTTCTCTCTGCAATAGGATTTATAAATTACCATACAGAATTCAAAATTTTCTCCCATCAAAATTTTGCACAGTTGTTCTTCTGTGATGTTTCTTCTTATTGATGACTTAGAGATTTATAGACCCAATAGCCACTGCTACAGATGGCAGTCCCATCAGTACTACCTGACTGGGTTTAGGTAAGGTGAGAAACTTCATGGGCAGTTTCTGTGACTTTTGGGAACTCTTCCCTTCTTCTAGAGGAGGAATGAAGTCTGACTTGAAAGGTGGGAATTGTTTCAGAGGTGCTGTTTGTGTACATTGTGTGGTGGTTAATGTAAACCAAGGGTTAAATTTCTCATTGTCCTGTTCTGTCATATTTTATACACATAAACCCAGTGGTACACGTGTCAGGCAAAGAGAGGAAGTCAGCATATCCCACACCTTTTTCTGCTCCTGAATTTCCATTTCCTTCTTTTTTCCTTTGCTCCTCTTCTGTTACTGGTTAGTTTTAATGATGTGCTCTGCAAGGCAGGACAAGAAATTCCATTGTAAAACATTTGGCAATTTTACTTGATCAAAATAAAACATAGCTGCACCCTTAAGAACTATATCACAGAGATTAATGAGCTCGGTAACTGCAAGAGAAGCAGCAGTGGTTTTCTGAGGAACTGGATCCTGTGTCTCAGGTCTCCCAGAGAGCAAGAAGGTTAATTAAATCCTGGCTCTTTGTTATAACATTAAGTCCTAAAATATGATGTCAGCCTTCACGTCTCTATTGGGACAACTCTTGGTGAAATTCTTTCAAATATTTAAGCAGCAGGAAATTGAAAGCAAGCACTTAAAGTGTATCCCTAATTGCCTTATGTTTTGATGTAATGTCCATTACAGGGGAAAATCCAAATGTTCCTGCTGAGTTTGAAGATTATGACAACCATCCTGTTTTGGGGAGGCAGAGAGAGAAAAAAATAAGCAGAAAGAATGGTGTTGATGAAAGGAAATGATCACTAGCAGGTGAGGGTTTGATAGGAGGAGAATAAAATTCTTATGCCAGGTTTCAGTCAGGATGAAGACAAAACCAGCAGCATCTATAGGACAATTTGATTCCCCCTCTTCAGTGATTGTAAGGATTTCTTACATTTTCCTTTGATACTTTTTGTAATTAATATTTAGGGGAAAATGGATATTGAAGTACATGGGCTTCCAATGAGACGATCATCACTCTATGTAGTGTTTAGGATTAAAAATAAAACAACATAATAACTGTAACTAAGTTTTACAGAATTAGCGAAGGAAACTTTGTCCCAAAGGAAGAATTATTCAAGGAGTCAGGAGAGAAGCAAATGCATAGTTTTATGTTTTTACTTTGGTTTCTGACAGCAGTCAGAAAACTGTCACTAAAAAGCACAGAAAGTTTAACTGAGGGAATTCTGTTTTTAATTAACTAATTTCATGAAATCACAGCCACCTGCAGAAACAGAAAAGAAATGGCAAGATTTTTATATTTGGGAAAATAATTTTATAAGATTGTAAATTCCTTTTTTTTTTTTTTAAATGAGTACTTTAAAAGCCACCTTGTCTTTTTGAATTAGTATGTCAGCCACAAATCATTAGTGGTACATAATAATCAGAATTTTGGCTTTTTATTTCATATTGTTGAGAATTAATCATTGACAAAAATGTATTTAATAGCAACAAAACCAGCATGGGGAACCTATTTCCATAGAAGCTCTATTCAAGAGCATTTTCATTCCATCCATAGATTCCTGCAGCAGAATCTGCTATATATTGTGAACTGTTCCCCATCACCAGAGTTAGGAAAATATGGGAATGCAGGGAAGGTGACAGTAACTGTGGAAGAGCTGCTGTGTGTCCCTGTTCTGAAACCTGTAAATGACCACAGACAAACCAGAGGGACAAAGTTGAAATGTTGGATCAAAGACATTCAAGAAGGGTCAGGAAAAGTGAACAGCCTTTAGAAGGGGAGAGAAAAAGAGAAATAATAGAGATGCTGAAAATATTTAAGAAAAGAGTCTACAGAAATGCTGGCCAGCAAGCCAGGCAGAGCAGCTGGAGCAAGGAGGAGGAGATGTTCCCTGGCCTGGAAGGGAGAATCAGTACCTTGCTATTTGTCCAGCATAATCTTCACAATCTTTTCAACATCAGTCTGTGCCTTTTGAGACTCCAAGAAATCTTCTTTCCTGGCAGTTCCTCTCTTCTAGCACCCCTTGAGACAGACTTTCCTCCTCCTCCAAACAGTTTGCTTTGAATAGTTCTCTAAAATCCTACTCATCCAGGAGGATGCCACAAAAAGGCAGCACGTTTGAGTTACCAGAGGCAGCTCTACTTTGCAGACACAAGAAGGGCATTTGGACTCAGATCCTGAGTACTGAGTGTGTTACAAGCATTCCAACCCACCTCAGTAAAGAGGAACAAGTTCAAAGTGTAAAATTTTCAGTAGGAAAGTACAAACATCGTTAGCAGGATGGTCTAATGGTGCCAGCAACTGCTCTTGCTCGCCCGGTACCACATGAACCACATTAAAGAAAGAAGAGGAAAAAGCAGATGTGACAGCCCTTACTCCAAGCTAATTCTGAAGACCAGAGGAGTATGTAATTTACATCCATTTCCCAAGCTACTCAAACATATTTAGTAACTAACTAGCAATAGTGCAGTGATCTTGGAGCCTTTCACAGCTCCCTGAAATCCATACAACTTTTTAACCAGTATGGGCAGAAACAAGGTCAGGTGCCAGCAAAGAGAGAAGGCCCTCAGGCCCCAGGAGTTCCTGCAGCTCTGGACTATTTTCAGGATAGACCCGAGCTGCAAAACAAACATTTCAGCTGCCAGCAGGGAGGCACAGGGCTAATTAGCAGGTCTTGAACAACAAGATTCAAACTGAGAGCATCCAGAACTCTCCCTGGGTTTTTATGGATGCTACTTCTCTGTATCACCTGCCTCTGCTCCCTGAGCACCCACCTTTTCCCTGCTATCCAGCCCTGCTGAGCATGGAGCTGTAGTAGCTGTCATGAGAATATCAGCTCAAACCATGTGAAAATGGAGATCAATTCTCCTCACTCATGAGAGAGGTTTGTGTCAGGAGTTTTTCATTCTCATTTATGCCATGAGTACGAGTGGCAGAGAGCCCAAGGCAAAGTCGCAGGGCAGTCACACCCCAACATAATTCTGAACTTCCTCTTGAGACTGGAGACTTTAGAAGAAAAGGGTTGTTTGTCTGGAAAGTTGCCCTAACCTGAGAGGAGTTAGAAGCACAGAAAGATAAACATTTGAACACTGGCTGTTCTTTGGAAAAGGAGGAGGTAAAGGGACACCACCATGGGATGTTTCCATGCACAACTCAAGTGCAGGGGTTTTGGTACCACCACCAGCAAGGTGATTTCATCACCAGACACAGAAAACATGTCATGGCCTGCCATGAGGGCCTGGAGAGAGCACAATGTATTTAACCTGTGCACAGCCAGAGAGCTCCCTGCTCCCAGCTCACAGGGTAAGCCACTGTTCTTTTATCAGCTGTACTGTACGGTCTGCACTTGGACTCTCTCAGCTGGGGACTGACAACCCTTTCCTCCAGATTATCTTAATTTCTATTCATTTTTACTTACTATATGATTAGAAACATAGATGTATGGTCACTTAAAAACCACATTACAGAAAACATTATTAAAATACACCTTTACTAACTACTTATGCTTTTGTACAAACATATCATAGTAGTTCCGGGTTGGTACTTTGTTTATCATCCTTGTTAGGAGTAGCTTCTGAAAAGTGCTGAAGTTGGTAAGAATGAGACAATAAAATTTCTAATTCAATTTTCTAGACAATAGGGATCTATACTAAGGATTGTCTAAGGATGATTGTTTAATCTCTGTCCCTCACACCAGCCTGAGGAAGAGCTCACACGTGTCCAAGGGATAATGCAAAACTGATGGGAATAAGGAAGGAGGGACTCTTAGAGTGAGTTACACAATTATTTAAATAACTCTTCTCTGCATTCATCAAGGGAAAGCTCAATTCCTAATTAGAATGTAAAAGTATTAGTTGTTAAATTAAAATGCATTATTAATTAGAAATTAGATTCCCTTGCAAGCTTATCTTAGGCAGGTCCTCCCTGAGTAGCAAAACTGAAGTACTACAAGAATAATGAAGTCTGAAGAAGAGGCCCAGAAAGCCATTAATAAGCATAGAAGTAAATATTCTGATGAGAATCCTCCCCTTCAGAATCCTTATTTTTATTTTGTGTCCTGCCATGAGAGCAGGACCCTCTCAGAGGGTTAAATTGATGGAGTATGTGTGATTTCATGGTGAAGGAGGAGGGCTAAACAACCAGCAGTAGCGTAAATTTTGAGATCATAAAGACATTTAGGCCACACAGGCTATTTCCACCACAGGTTTCTATTCCAGGCTTTTATCCTATTAGACCCTGGTGCTCTTAGTAATAAAGCTACTGAGACAGCTGTAAAACAAAATATACCATTGATGGAAGAGAAAGGACAATGAAATCTCTCATCAATTCTTGCTTTGACCACCACTGCCCCCCAAATAATACACCAGCAAATATTTCAAACAGATGATGCTGCTTAGATCCAGGTCCTGCAGCAGCACAGGTACTGAGAGCCTTGCCCTGAGCACTAAACTGAAGCTGAATAAAACTAAGCTTGAACCCTTCTCAGTGAGCTGTTGAGAAATGAGGTTTCCTCTTGCAAGTGAAACAACAAAATTCTGAGATTTCATTTTTGTAAAGTTCACAGGTTGATCACCAAGTATAAGACCCTTTACCCTTCTGATGGGTGGAATAGCAAATCTCCTTGTCTGGGGGAGACAGAAGGGAAAATCTGGGTGTATTGATGGTTTGGGCAACACTTCTGAACCTGCACTGAAATATCTGAGAAGCCCGAGGGAATTAAACACTGACCCCCATCAGACTGAAAAGGAAGTCATGTGCCTAATCCTATTAGTGCCTGTAAAATTCCCAGACCTAACATTAGCTCCAGAGGTTACTCCACTGAGAGATCCCTTTGAGAGTAAGCAAAACCCCCATATTGCTTCAGTGCAATTTGTTCTCCCTAACCACGTTATCGCCTTGGAGTTAACTGCAATAATTTATGTTCCATTATGTGCAGTACTTAATTTAGATAGGCCAGCTGCCTTCTTGCATGGCTGCCAGCAAAAGAGTGCACACTCTCAGGAAATAACAAATTTGCAGGTTTCCCTTGCCTGCCTTTCTAATCTTACTGGAGTTCTGGGTCAGGGGTGCTGGGGGGACATGGTTTCTTTGTTCCCATCTAGCAGGGAACTAACCCTGGTGTGAGCAAGTTTCCCTCCCCAAAAATACAGAGTTCCAGTCTGCTGCACTGTAACTGTGTTGTGTCTCATCCACACCTCACAGCTGAAGGATATTCAAAAGCCTTTTCATAAAAGCATTTCTTAGCAGTTTGAAGTCTTCCCCATTCTTAAATTAATCAGAAAAGAAATATGGGATTTGCTAGGTAAACTCTAATCGTGCTCAGTTAGAGTCTTGCTCTGGACCTACCTGCTGGCAGGGAGAGGAAGCAGTGCATCCTTCTGGCAGATTATGCCATTATAATCCCAATAAATAATCTGTACTGAAAACTTTCAAATTCTTAAAACAATAAATTAAATTTTAAAAGAAATCCGAATTTTGCCATAAAACTTTGCAAATTATGGGAATTACATTATTTGTGCTAGGTGGAACATGAGAAGAAGAAAGTAGCAAAACAGGAAAAACAGGGAATGGGAATACCTTCCCGTTCAGCATCAACTGTATTTTCCCTATACCTCAGTTTTGTGCAACTGCTTAAAGAAAAGCCTTTCACAACTGGGAGAAAGCCAGCAGTGCCTAAAAGAAGTCAGCCTTGTTTGGTCAAACACGACACTTGCAGCAGTTGTGGGAAGAGAGGAATAACCTCAGAGAGAAGGAATTTCCCCCAGGGAGCCTCAGGGGATCAGCTCAGCTCTGTGGCAGTGGACCCCACTTCCATCACCTACAGAGCAGCTTTGCTGCACAGAGGCAAAGGGCAGCACTCTCCTACCTTTGACAAGGAGCTCTGAGCTGATAGGAAGCAAACAGAAATTAGCATTTTCCTGAAAATACATGTGGAATTCGTATTTCATTGCATCAAAGGTGGGAGGAGATTTTTACGTCTTCCTATATTGGTTAGTTTCTTTCTTCTACTGATATTCCTTATAAACAGAGCAACTACTAGCACTTAACTACTTGTAACTTCATTGGAGAAGTGAAAAAAAAAAAAAAAAAGAGATGTCACAACTAGGCCAGCACTGAATTTGGCTTTTTCAAGTGTTGCCTGACACCAGCAAGATGAAAAACAAAAGGAGTTCACACCACAAGGCACAGCAAAGTAAAAGAACCTGTCCTCAGAGTGTACCCTGCACCACATCAGTCATGTGCTGTGTCTGCAGAGGCTGTGACCACAGATGGCACAGGTACACCTGCTTTTGGCACTCTGCTTCCTAGCAAATGCCTCGGGAAGCAATGAGCTTTGTCTTTGCAGCAGAGAGCAGAAATGCCTGCTCCAGCCCCGTCAGCTCAGGTGTCACAATTCCAGCTCCAGCTCCAGCAGCCTCACCATAGCAGTGCTATCCCTTTGGCACAAACCTTTATCACAGCAGAATGTAATGATGTTGGCTGTATAGGGGACTTCTATATGCGCATGTATTGATATCATAGATATTATTTTTGTGGGTGACCCATAACCCCTACCTAGCAGGAGAGAAGGCTCAGTGGAGATCAGTGACAGTGATGGGTGCGGGGAATGAAATGGAATCATAGAATTTTAAGAGGTTGGAATGGACCTTAAAGATCATCTAGGTCTGATGATGAACCTCCCTCTATCCCAGGTTGTTTAAGGCCTTATCCAACCTTGCTCTGAACACTGCCAGGGATGGGGTGTCCACAACCTTCCTGGACAACCTGCAACAGGTCCTCCCCACCCTCACAGTAAAGAACTACTGCTAACCTAAATTTCTCCTCTTTCAGTTTGTGCCCATCACTCCTTGTCCTGTCTCTGCAGTTCCTGACAGAGTCCTTCTCCAGCTTCCCTGCAGCCCCTTCAGACTCTGGAAGGTGCTCTGAGCTCCCCACACAACCTTCTCTTCTCCAGCTGAACAGCCACAACTTTCCCAGCCTGTCTCCAAAGGGAGGTGCTCCAGTCCTCTTATCAACGTTGTGGCCTCCTCTGGACTTGTTCCAACAATTCCCCATCCTTCTTATGTTGGGGGCACAAGAACTCCAGGTGGGGTCTCACCAGAGCAGAGTAGAGGTGGGGAATCTCCTGGGAGCTGCTGCCCATGTTCCTTTCGATGGAGGCCAGGCCAGGGTTGGTTTCTGGGCTGTGAGTGCTCACTGCCAGTTCACGTTGAGTTTTCCATCAGCTATCACCCCCCAGTCCTTCTCCACAGGGCTGCCCTCAATCCCTTCCCTGCCCAACCCGTAGGTGTGTCTGGGATTGCCCCAGAGCAGATGCAGACCTTGTACTTCGCTTTGTTGAACTCCATGAAGTTCCCAGCAGCCCCACCTCCCAGGCCTGCCAAGGTCCCTCGCTGTGACAGACCACAGCTGTGGCACTGCAAGCTGGCTTCAGCTCTGCACAACAGGGACCAGAGGTGGCCTTTGGTTCAGATCAGCAGCTGCCCACAGCTGAGTGGATCAGCTGGTGGTCCAAATACCTCCCTGAGTTACACAAGGAGAGAGGGAATTAAACATTATCCTCTCCAACATGTGGGATGGCTAAAATAACCTGGGCAGAGAGCACTGGACTTTGACATAATATAGGAAGTGATGAAATCCAGGAGAGCATGTCATTAACCCATACCACAGCTAATGATCTTGTATCTACCTACAAAATCCTGTTACACACTTTTCACAGAGGCACTCTGTCAAGCCTGTCAGGAACAGATTCCAGTTTTAGAAGCATGTAGAAAGTGTTCCTCATCCCAAAAGCCCTCTGCCCAACACAGCAGCACTCAGGGGGGTGGCACATCTGAACCATGAACTTGCTCCCAACGCAGCAGCCGATTGTATCTGGTGTGAACATAGCATTGCTTTTATGAAATTCCAGGCTGTTTTCCCAAATACATTAATGCAGTATTGGAAGAAAAAGAGTGGAATTAGTGAGATGAAAGCACCTAGAGAAAATGCCACCACCACAAGCAGCCTCCAATGGCATTTGCAACTTAAAGAGAGGCTGTGTAAGAGCTCCCACAGCCTGAAGGTCTCTGTGATGTGGACTGCTTAGCACAGAAACAAACCACCTAACAACATTCGCTGTGCCTTTATCCATGGAGCAAACATGTTCTTCTATTTCCACAGGTCCCTTATGCAGGGCTGGCTGTCAAACATTGCAGTGCCACACTGCCCCACTGGCCTCCCCTTGCCCATAAACCCCTCTGCTGATGGCTTGTTTCAGGCGTAGTTGTGATGTCTGACACTGGTTGGTTCCAGATCAAAATCATCGTCCTCTAAAAATTAATTATGGCTCCAAGGAGATCCAATAGAAGCACTGAGGTAAGAAAAGCTGTATTTGTGAGAACTCAAAAGCAACACAAAAAGGTTTCTGGTGGCATACTCTTAGAATGGAAGCCCATCCTCTCCACAAAAAATAGGTCCTCCCACACAGTGACACATGACACCACTCATCTGTCATTTTAAGGCAGCTAAGCCCAACCTAGACTATTCAAAGGGGAACAGATATGGGAAGAGAAAACCTACAGGAGAAGCCAAGAACCCAGTACTTGCAGGGTCCCAAAATGAAGAAATGTGATATTATGACACAAATGTAATTTGCTAAAGGATCACATAGGGTAAAGAAGAGCTGATAGCCCAGGGGACAGAGCACAGATAAAGGTACAGTGTATGATGTTGGTGTACACAGGAGGAAGTGCTTTATCTTCTAGTGAAAAATACAAACTTAAAATATGTCATACAAATGTTTGACAAATAAGTTTAATCTATAGCATCTCTGTGTACAGCTACCGTACCCTGCTGCAGTCTCAACTTCTTAGATTATACTGCTTTGGGGTTACTTTGGAGGATTCTTCAGGAAAGGAAGATAACTCACCCCCGTCAGATTTTTGAAGGAGCCATGCAAAACTTTTTATATTGCTGCTATGAGTGCCTCAGTAGTGAACCACCCCTGTGCAGTTCTCAAGGACTGGCTTTGTGCAGGGAATGCCCATAGGGTTAATCTTGTTCTTGCCTCCCATCCCCACAAAACGATGCATCCAGGTTATTGCTGCAGACATGTGGCCCTCACATGGGTCAGTTCGCAGGACTGAGGCCAAAAAGCATAAATGAAAATGAAAAGCAAAGCAAAAAGAAAATAGCCCTTAGTGCGTGTTTAGTTACAAAAAGCAGAGTGGCAAGTAGTAAAAGGATACAGATCTCCCAGTTACATTATGGGCTGTTCAATAAACACTGGGAAAAAAAACCCAAATGCTGGGCAGTCACCCTTTTTCATTCAAGCACAATTAAATGCCCTCTATTCCATCACAGTATGTACAAAATCACATCCAGTTAAATAAGCAACTGAAAGTGTGAATGAGATTCTAATATACAGCACTTTCACACAGCCAAAGCTATTTTATTTTACAAGACGAGGCTTTTGCATTCATCTTTTTTTCTGAAAGCCCAGTAAAAACAGCATCAACTACTTAAGCAAAATTTAAGAGACAACTTACAAAGTAAAATTTGCATAGCACTGTAAATCTGCGTATTTGTTTGGGCACAGTTCTCCGTAAAAACTACAGTAGGTGACAGGGTCGGGTTTTCTCAATAGCTTCTTGTTTTTCACCAGATTCAGACACACTTCTTCTGAACATCATAAAATCAAGTGTAGGAAATAACTGTAAAAATGTACAAAAATATATACACATGCACAGTAAATGCATCATACCCTGTATAGTTTTATTACTCGTTAGATTTGGCTAATAATGATCATCTGGTGACTTAACGCTTCCCTCCGAAGGACAGGTTTGCAAGACATCAATCAGCTGAAGGAGGGCGAGTTTCCTCGGAGAGAAGGGTTTGATTAAAGCTACAGTAGTTGCTGGTGATCTGAGGAGTGAGCACGGCGCCGGCAGCAGCCGGGCGTTCAGGCGAGTTCAGCATTCAGACGTCACAAGGGACAGCTCGGACACTGCTGAAGCAAAGGGACACAAAGGGACACAGCTTGGCTCTCTGCACAGATGCACATGCACGCAGTAAAGGAGGTACACAGAACCCGCTCATGCCTCGGGGAGTAAAATTTAATTCCTCATTAGGCTCTGCTACCTACTCTTCCTTCCTTCGCAAATTGTACTGTAGTAATTAGTAACTCAGTGTGCTTTCCTTAAGAATGCACGCTGGCCAAAATGGAAAAAGTTGTGTAAGATTGAAAATTGGTAGTGGTAACCCTCACACTAAGGAATACTTCTAATTTAAATTTTAAAAGTGCTGTTATATTCTGCTTGCCGCTGAAGTGTCTAATTTTAAAAGACATTTTTCCCCTAAAAGGTAAAATGCTGCTTCTGCTAGTGGTTTTTACAAATACACTATCTGCACTCAAGTGTTCTCAACAGTGAAAGTGCACAAATAATCTTTCTTTACAGTTTAAAAAACTGAACAGTGGCTGGTAATTACAGGTATAACATTTTAATAAATACAGGCAGCTTTCTAAAAGCCTAGAGACACCAAGGATCAGAGAAACACATTTCTCTTCGATGCCAATCCCATGTCTTCCCAGTTCTGATGCATGAAATATTTTCACAACTTCTTCTGGTGGCTAACACACGTGGCACAGACCCTGTAATGCTGACTTCCAGAATGTTCTCACTCCAAACCACAGCAGGTAAGTAACACACAACCAACAGCCTGCAAGCATCTTGCTGCAGAGACAATCAGCCTTGAAGATAAACAGGGCAGAACGAGAGTCCCCATCTGAAACAAGCCCTTAGGAGGAATTCTGACCCAAATCACATGGACACAGCAAGGATTATTTTCTAAGTTGTCACAGGGAGGTCTCACATCCACGTTAGAGTCAGAGCTTGACTCTCACAGAGTTGTGTCTGCTTTGCAAAGCTCCTGGTGATCACTCAGTTTTCTCAGAGCAAGAATTTGGCTGGACCTGTCAGTGTTCCTGCTCCTCCAGTGATGCTCCTCGCAGTGTTCCTTGTCCTCACAGCTCCCAGCACAGCTGTCACCTGCTTCAAATCCCAGCTCCACTCTGCTCTAGCAGCTCTGGAGCTGCCTGTTATGATCAGAAAGTTCAGGAATACAGGAACAAGCAGCTGTGACACACTGGGTGGGAGTACAAATTCTGCATTCCCATCACAGGGATGAGCTTCTTGGGGCAGGCACGCAGCAAAACTTGCAGCAATTGTCTGCTGTGAATCAGAACCTTCAGACCAGGGGACAGAAGCACATGGCATCCAGGAGATGCTGTGAGCTATCCTGCTGTATCCCATCTTCAAAGGAGATCAAGATGCTGTGAGCTATCCTGCTGTATCCCATCTTCAAAGGAGATCAAGGAATGGATTCTTCACTCTGATCTGTGTTGGCCTCCAGCATCTGCATGAAACATTTGGGCGAGGTCTGCTCCAGCCTGGCTTTAGACTTCTTAGCAAATACTTCTCCAAGATGCCAAAATACATCAGATTGTCTGCCTTCAATCTGAAACACTCTGTGTAGCATGAAGTCAGCATTATTAAAAGCTTCCAACTCCACATTTCTTCAGAAGGTACATGAAGCAAAACCAGGTTTTAGGGTAGTCCCAAGGCAGAAAAAGTACTTTCAGCAAATATCCGACGGACAGTGACTCCCTTGCTTTCTCGTTATTCCAACTCTTAGTAAAAACCTTGTCCCAACTCTTTCACCAGAGGGACGTGTTGCCAGGTAGGGAGGGCCTGGGTGGACAGGCCTGGGAAGGTCTTCTCTTCCCTGCTAAAAGTTTTGCTTTGAAGCAGCAAAGTTGTGTTACCAAGTAACACAAACACAATCCTGTCACTTCAGACCTAGGGCTGTCAACCAGCACCAAAATTCAGGAAGAGAAAACCCCAGCCATGTGAGACAACTGCTGTAGGACTGGTTGAAAGGGAAAGCTCCAAGTTCCTGCTGAGGATGTAACCAAACCATCTGCAGAAGATACAGGTGAGCAAATATACAGACATCAGTGATGGAGACAAGAGGTACCACGCGGAAGTGAGCAGACACACTCACTTTTCCTGTGAATACCAGGCAATTAGGACACAGGCAGCAGTCAGATTCATTGGTCAGCAATTAAGTGTAGAGCCCTTCGAGATAAGTTAAAGCAGAACAAAGGAACATTGCCCATGCTCTTTGTGCAGGAGACAGATATTTTGCTCAGTGATGCAAAGTCAATTGCAAGAGCACATTCAGCTCACAATGAGCAAGAGAGAACTGTAATCCTACCGAGCCAAGGCCTCTGGATACCACGTCCTTCTTCAGCATCAGCTCTTTGTGCCTTCCCAACTCAGAGATGCCACTTGGCCAGCAGTCCCTGAGCTGTCTCCCCAGGTTCCCAGATGTAGGTCAATGTGATGCTACTTTGGAACTGCAAATCCCACTTGGGAGAGCAGCATCATTGCTGTGGGTGACAATGACAAGTGCTGCCAAGGCCAAGAGCACACAGCTATCATCTGTCCATGTTACTCTGAGAACCATTCCTCTTCAGAGTCAATGCTGAACTCCATGGCAGTCAGCTTGCAAGTCCACACTGGAAAACTCTATTTACTCCAAACAAATAAGCAACAAATGAAAATTCTGAAAGGTGGAGAGAAAAAACACTCCCATAGCTGTAAGTTTATTAAACCTAGCACGGTTGAAAAGCAAAAGACCAAAAACATGATATATTTTTGTTTATTATTGCTCTTAAAGGGCTTGGTAGTCAAATATACAAGCTATGCTCTATTAAACCAGAAGAAAATAAGATATAAAATCTATGTTCACTTTTCCAATCCAATCCACCTGCTAATCTTCATTAGTAACATCAACTTCAGCTATTTCCAGTCATTTTAATTTATACATACTCTGTGTACGTGTGCACGCGCGTGTATAAAAACCCCTATTTGAGAGAGAAAATCCAAAATGAAAAGATTCGTGTCGGTTTTGTACTCTTTTTGTGCACTGCTGTAGGTTTCAGTTTTTCAAGTGGTTACTGATATGTCTGTTTAGAAGAGCAAAATTTAAGTATCTGATGATGTATTTATTATATTTTCAAAAAGAAAGCATGACCAATAAGTTATGATAAGAAAATATGACAGGTTGATTATTCTCCCCTTGATGTACATGCACTAATCCCATGATCCTGAATAGGGAGTTACATGCACTAAGAGGAGAAAAGGATCCTGTAAAGAGAAAGGCTATTAATTCCCTTCTCCTCTAAGCAGCTCCCCTCTTCTCAGCATTAAGAAGGGATTTATCTTGTGAAATTCTTGTCATGCCCATTAATATACTGCTCAAAATGTAAGTATAAAACATAGTCAATGGTCAGCCTGCTTTGCAAGCCGCTTCTGCTAAGCCAGTACAATTTATATATACTCAGTATCATCTTCAGGAAGCAAGTATACAGCATTTAAAACATCTTTCTAGGAAGCAAGAATTATACCCATTACTGAATTACTTAAGGAAAAAAATAAAGAAAAAAAGAAATAATCCCCCCCCCCCCCACTGGTCTCAGTCCTCTGGTTAAAAACAGGGAAAAGCTGGAGTTAACTTTATGAGCATTTGGATGTCTGACTGTATTTGAAGACA
>JANRGV010000051.1:107661768-107689699 GCA_024734035.1 Alethe castanea
CTGTATTTGAAGACAAAGTACAAAACCATCCAGCAAGGAAAACAGAGTTCTGGCTAGGCTCTGCTCTCCTCAGTTCCCAAAGGATATTTCAAATTCCACTAGCATTTTCAACAGATTTGCAGCCCCTCTCTAAGGGAAGATTTATTGAGGGGACAGAGATGACACACTAGCATTGGGGGTCTGGGTACAAGGATTCAGCAAGGTGGAGTCTAACAGGAGACAGACAGAACTCAGGTCATCCTTCAAATGCTCTTGTTGAAAAGACCACAAATAAAAATCAAGTGCATGACAGAACAAGTGATTAATGACCCCAAGTAAAATATTTTTCTAAGTTACAAAATTGCTCTTCCAGTGTTTGAAAACAGAAAAACCTGTGGGAGAAGAGGTTACATTCCAACAGTTAAGAGCAAATTCAGAAAGAAGGTAAATTACTACTCTTATCTTGGTTACTGGAGCAAAAACAACTGGTGCTTTGATAAAATCTGCTCTTTACAAAAGTGAGATAAATATTCTAGTGGCAGTTGGGTTAAAGATACAGACCCTGAGGGTTAGCTTCTGCCCTCAGCTGTAGATCTGCAACTCATTTCACCCACTACTGCGAGCAGCCAAACACAGACTGTGACCTTCAGACTTGAACATACAGGTACAGTTACCCTCTGTTTGCAAATGATTCTCTATGCATACAGCAGCAACCTACAGAAATCTCTGAATGTGCGTTTGTAAAAATGGAAAGAAAAGAAAGAAAAAGAAAAGGAAAAAAGGAGACAGGTACAGACATGATTCTGAGCTCTAATTTTCAGTGAAAAAGACCAAAATGTCAACAAGCAAAACTAAAGATACTTAAAATCCCTGAAGAGACCTTATACTCTTTCTAATGCTTTAACAGCACAGCTCACCTTGCAAAAAACTTCACATGAACATCTAAAGCATGACCAAGTCGAAAGAGCAGCACACCTATCCTGACACACACAGGGTAAGGTCCTGGCCCCATCTGAATCCATGTCCAAACTCTCATTAGAAGTTCAAGACATGTCAGCATTCAAACTCTGACTGCTACAGACCTCTCCTTTTCACATTTTAAAAACTATTGTGCTGATTTCTAGTGCTGCCTCCCAGTTTACTGAGAGAGGTTGGCTGAACTGGACTTTGGTAATGAGAAATGCGAACAGAAATAGAAGGAGAATTGAAAAAATTTCCTTCTTTGCAGAACTCAAAGTCTCACAATCACTAATTCAAAAAACTGCAAACAAGCTCAAACAGATTAAAAATTATGGAACATGTTTGATGTGACACAGGGCAAACAGCACTCAAGACTGAAGTAATATTTTGAAATTAAACAGCTTTGAGCAGCTAGCAGGAGATAGGATGAGAATTTTCTCCTGCTGGATCTGTTCTATGGGATGTGCTGATGGATTGGACACCTATGGGATGTGCTGATGGAGTTTGGACAAGCTGCTTCCAAACTCCACTATCCATTCTCCTGCATTACAGAAGTCTTAAGATGTTGCCTGAAAATAAGAAGTGTCAGTGTAACATACAAACAGGATTTCATCTGTAGCCATGACAACACAGGCAAAAAGACTCTAACCCAAGGAACACCTGCCAATTCATTTAAGGAGGGTGTTTTTTCCTGGCTCATTAGTAAGAGAAGTTGAAAATCAATAAATGTTACATTGGCTTTAGCAAGAGGAAACATTCAATGGCTCCTGTTGTAAAAGTGAGTGTAGTGCTCTTGACAGAAACCAGTGTTTTCAGTCATCTGAAGATACACGTGGCCATGGCCAGTGCCCTCTTTTCTCCCCCACCCCAATCCTCCAACAAAGCAAGAAAAATTAGTTTCTTTTTCCACCCCACCCCAGATTTTCTCCACAGCTTGACTACAGTAATTCTTGAAGAGGCAGAAGGTTGGTGCATTCTCTTCAGCCGATGCCTCCAACTTCTTCATTCTTGGCTCAAGTTTTATTCATTAATATTAGTCATCAGTTATTAAGAAAAAGATAGTTTCTAAGTGTTTGTTGTTGTTTTTTAACTGAAGTTAATCGGATACCATAGTCTGGTTATATGTGCTGAACTGCAGCTGTCAGTTATTCCTTTTTCTTGAATTCCTGGTTGCCATAGCTGGAGCCTTTTTCTATTTCAGTTACTCCTATCAGTCTACGAACTCCAAAGGAAGCTTTAAAATATAACAGAGAAATGAGAGGCACGTTAAAACCAGTCCAAGCATCTAGGAAGTTACATGTAAACACACAAGCAGAACCCACATGAGTTAACCCAATCCCCAAGTCAGCACTGACCAACAGTGTGCTGCACAAGGCTGCACAGGGATCACAGGTCAAATGACACTCAAATAGAGAGACAATCCAGATTTAAAAATATAATTACTGCCTCTCTTGGTTAACAGGACATGTGGCATGAACCCTCCCTCTACTTTCCCTACTTTTACTGTTAGGGCTTTTTGTGGTGGGGGTGGGGGGAGAAATTTGGTGGCATTTATGTATTTTTTGTTTGTGGTGGTGGTTTTGTTTGTTTGTTTCTAAAATTCACAGATAAGTTGTCCAGTAAAAGTATTTTTTCCTTCAGGCACCATAATAATGGGCTACAAGGCTCACCTGCTACTACTACAGTTTTTTTTTTAAGATAGGAAAGCAAATTTGCCCAGATTAAAGCTTTCGAAACAACAAAAATGCTGTACAATAGAAAGACTAATAAGTGAGCTCTAAATATTTTCCTTCAAGCCCCATTCTTATTAATTAGTACACAGAACTTATTGGAGGCAAAGGATCCTGTTATGTCTGGGCTTAGCATCTTCTCTGCTTTTATTACCTGCTCCTACAAGTCCCAGGAATGCAAGGATAAGGAGAGGTGATCCACTTGCAAAAACTCCAAAGCCAAATGTGAAGAGAGGAGAGAGGAGAACTGTGGCCCAAAAAAGAAAATTTAGGAGAGTCCATGGTCTCCTAGGAGGTTTAAACTGCTTGCCAGGAAATATACCTTCCTGATTATACATCTCTTGCAAAGCATCCTGGGGGAAAGAGAAAAGAAAGCAGGTTCATAATGTTTGCAGCAAGCAGCCCAAGATTAGTCAGCTCCAGGACAGTATCTGTGGTACAAACTCACCAAGAGTGCACAGCATCCAATTCCATCTGCTGTCACTTGTTTGGGCATTTCTATTGACCATCCAAGTGACCTTTAAGCCTTTTGAAGGCAATTTTGGCACCATCAAAAACTGAAACCTGATCATCCTCTCCATTACCATATGCCTTCATCTTGCCTGTTAATTGCTCAGGAATTTAGGGCAGCCTCAGGCCACAGACCACTTCAGACACTGCCAGCCCTCTTAGCTGGGTGCTTTTCCTTCCTGTTTTTACTTCCAGAAAGGTCAGCATGATTCAGCAAAGCTCAGCAGAAAAATGCTGTATGGAGAGCCAGGAGGGGAGGGCAAGGCATGAGCTGAGAGCAGAGGCAGCACCACAGCAGCCCAAATCCCAGCCCTGCCACTGAGCCACTGCATCCCGAGCTGAGCCTGCAGAGCTGCAATCCTGGAACACAGCACTCAAAGCATCAAGGTGCCCATCACCTTCCCTAAGGCTGTAAAATTGTTCTTTAAGGTTTCCAAGCCATTGCCAAGGATGGCTCAAGTCTGGTTATTTCTTGTTTTTATTTGTTTTTTAAATTTCTCTTACAAAGGGCTGAGAAGTGCAAGGCATTCCTTGCCAATAACAGCTTTTTGAGGATACATCCTCTGCACAGGAAGAGGATTCCAGTTACAAAGTCATTGTAATAAATGGAATGAGAGGATTCCAGTTGCAAAGTACTGCTAACACTGTAAAATCAACACGTGTAATACCTCCCTGTCAACATCTCACAACAAAGTTGAACAGAGATACAGCCAACATCAGGAGGGATGAGAGGAAATGGTGTCACATTGCACCAGGGGAGGGTTAGATTGGACATTAGAAAAAAAAACTTTCATGGGAAGGGTTGTAAGACAGTAAGACTGTTGAGGGAACTGGTGGAGTCACTGTCCCTGGAAGTGTTAAAAAAACCATATGGATTTGGCACTTGAGGACATGGTTTAGTGGTGAACATGGTGGTGGCTGGGTTGACAGGTGGACTCTATGCTCTTAGAAGCCTTTTTCAACCTCAAAGGCTCTTTAGTTCTACAGACCTGCTAAGGGAAGGTGAGGGGAGAAGAACCACTGCTCTTTGTAAGATTACCTCTGCTCAACTGAATCAGAGTTCAGATATTCAAACAAATTAGGTTGAAATAAATATAATGAAACTCAGAACAATTTGCTGCCTACCTAGAGACTGAACATAAGCCTGGCAATGCTGCAGCACAAGTCATCATGGCTGGGGAAAGCCCAGGACACTTAAACTCTCTGTGCTCTGCTGTCTTCCCACAAAGAGAAGCAACACAGAAATCAAGATACACTTTTCAAGTTCAATAATCCATCACGTAGGGCTGGACAACAATTACAGCTCTCTCCTACTCCCCATAGAAGTGTTAAATCTGTGGTTAAGAGAATAACCATCTAAGGTTAGAAAAAGAAATGGCACAAGGAAAAGCTCTGAGGCATCTGAAGGCATGCTGGGCATGTGCTCTATCAGTTTTTGGTAGCAGATCCCGGGGACTGTCTGTCCCATGTCACACACAACTGCAGAAGTATTACCAGGAGGCAGAAGGAAAAAGTGACAGTGAGAGAAAAACGAAAGCAAAGAACAATTGCAGCTGAAAGCCAGGACTAGCTGTCCCTGACAGACAGTTATCACTCTTCTCAAGTGCCTAAAAACACCCACAGGAAAAATGGAGCTTTTAGAAACACAGGACTGAGATCCAAGCACTGAAAAATGCAAAAAGACAGTGGATTGCTATTAGTCTTCCACAGCTCAGGGAAATCTCTGAATTCCATTGTGCTTCCTGGCAATTTGAGCCCTCTGCTGCCAAGGGGCTCCTCTGTCCTGCTCCTTCCAGCACTTTGAGGGATGGCTGCCTACTTATACACAATATCCTCTCCATCCAGGGCAAGAGTGTGTATTACTCACTGCCTTAATACACTCCCCTGTGCAAGTCCCAAAAGAAAAGAAAGCAAAGCTATTTACCTTTTCCTGGTAAAGCTTATGAAGCCAGTTTGCAGCTTCCTTTTCATCTTGAGGGATATCTTCCAGAGGAAATCTCCTAGTTTAGTAGAGAGATTAAAAAATGGAAAGAAGGAAAACAAAACAAACAAAAAAAAAAGTGAAGGGAAAATCCAGGTATTTGATTTTATCCCTCTCCTAGGGAAGACTTCCACTCACTAAAGGGTATAAATCACAGGCAATACTGTCACTGATGGCAGAGATCTTAAACACAGAGAACTGGGACTTAAGTATCTGAGGTTCTAGGTTGGGAATTGGATGCTATTTAAGACAAAAGAAACTGCACAAGCTCCTGTCAGTTTCAGAGCACATCAGTAAAATAAGCATTTCCCATTCAAACACTGTTCCTCCTTCAGCAGACCCACCACTGGCTGATCCCCAGTGAGCTCAGACTGAGGCACTCCAACCTGGGAAAAGACAAGCAAGTGGAAAACCTAAGGATAATTGTTTGTTGCATTTTGTACAAAGGTAGTGAAAACCTTATTTTGGAAGTAATGGGAGAGACAACTAAACATTCACTTTATATCATCTCTAAGGAAAACATGCAGTTGTCCCTGTTTGCCCCTGCAGCCCCACAGATAAGGGAGCAGTTCTGGGGTGTGTGACAATTATGGCCAGGCCAGCCCAGCCCTGCCCTCCCTGAGAACAGGAGCCTTGTCAGAGCCCATTCCCCTGCATTCTTGTATTTTCTGAGACCCAACCCAAACCCCTCTGTGTGATTCTGTGAATATGTTCTAACACATTTCTAATGATTTCTGCATCCCATCAGCCAACTGAACACCAGATCTGGCAGATTTACTTACATGAGCTCTAACAAGATAAACTGCTCAATTCATACAAATGATGCTCAATAAAAGCTCAGTGAAAAGTCATTTGCTGAAAGCCTTCTGGTGAAGTTGCCGTGGTGTTGCTGTCACCACTAGAGGGGACTCACAGCAATAACATGTGGTGAATTCCTGATTATTTCCTCTGGAGGCAGTTGGGATAAAGACTGGATCCACTGCAGAGCTAAGCTGCTTACCTCTGCACAGGTAACTACGTCTGCACATACAAAGAACAAGAGCTTACGTGCCTCCCTTCTCTGAGCTACAATAAGTCTGTTGGCACAATAAGGACATGTTCCATTTTCAAAAAAAATATATGTAAAAATAGTCTTACTCTCATAGCTTCTTCCCCACAGCAGAGAAAAAGTGTAGAAAAGCACCTTGAGAATATTCATTCCATCCACAAACATTTTAAATCAAAATTACCTAATAATCTAAATTATCTATTATTGTAGGGCACAATTAGTAATTTTACCTGGCAACATCATTCTCAACAGAATTTTACAAACCCAAACCTCTTCTAACACTACTGAAAAGTACATTTCTCTTCTTTCCTCCCATTATCCCTCCAAGAAATGAAATAAAATTGCACCTCCATTAGAAACAAAAGGATATTTAACTGAAGGCTGCCACGGTTCAGTGTATAATTAACAATTATACAGATGTGCATCCATGCATGTGCACCTCAGATCCAGCTAGATATCCCACATGCACCTGCTATCAGTGTGGAATTACAGGTGGAACTGCCTGACCAGCTGTTTTGCTGGCTGACAAATTGTCTGCTCACTTTCCTCATCAGGAATATGTTTGGCAAGTGTAAATAGTGAAAATGAAACCCCTTGCAAATGAGCAACTCCACCTCTCCATGGACAGCTCCACAGTCATCTTTTCAGCTGAGAGAGTAAAATGTTGTGGATGTTGCAGCAACACACAGACCCAAGGCCAGAGGGGAAAGGAGAAAGGTGCTTTTTTTTTTTAACTTTTAAAAAACAAGCATCAGCCTCGTCACCAGAATACAGCAATGTTTTCCAAAGGGTGGGTGAAGCCCTCAAAGAAGCAGAAGCAAATTGTCCAAATAACTGTGGAAAGAATAATCAGGTCATGTCTCAGGCCCAAACATAAAAGGGAAAAGAAGAAATTCAACAGGATTGGTAGTTTTTATGATCACAAGGAAGCCTTTGAAGCAGAAGGCAGCAAAGAGAAAGCAAGAAAGAGAAGGGGGAGGTGTGTGTGTGCATGCAAATGTGTATGTGCTGCACGGGTTAGGTGTTAGCAGCTACTCTTCGAGGCAAAGGAGCAGTGAGGAATGTGAGCAATGTCCCACCTCATTCCCACAATGTCTGAATTTCAGCATTTTTAAATTTCTAATCTGCTGATCAAACCATGTGAGTGAGGAAGAGAAACTGGCATGTAAAGGAGCTTTAGACTATTTACTACAAGGGACCAGTGAAGCTGAAGGATAAGGAGAAATGGACTACAGGAAAGGAAATTACCCTCTAAAATCTGAATATACTTCAATGTGCCCAAGTATGCATCTTAGGGCTCACCTTCAACAGTATATGCTCACCTTACACACATATCTGCTTCATATTTCTTTCCATAAAGAATTCCTAATAAAGACGGGTTCTTGTTTCCTCTGAAATTTAGCGTTACATCATACACTGCTGAAACTGTTAAAAAAAAAAAAAAAGAAGAAAGAAAACAGGGCTGTTACAGCAGCACTTCTAGCAAGCACCTTCTGGCATCCTTGCTTGAGATAGCAACAGAGCCTTGTGCGAGCCTTGCATTAATGATGTATCAGAGTCCTTCACTATTTTGTGTTTACACATCACATTTATCTGCACCAGCCCCCTGACACTCCCAGCTCTGTAAAACACCAGATGACTTGATGAACCAAGCAACATAAAAAGGTTTTTAGTACTTTTTAAGACTGGCATCTGACAGTTCTGTGGCAATTTGCAAATTACCAGCTGACACACTAGATCCTCATTACAGTCAGCTCACTAATTGTAATGAACAACAGAGCAGACTATGCCTTGCTACAGAGAGTGTGCTAAAAACACATTACAAGTGCTGCAAAGCTTGGCAGTACCTGTTCCCCTGAGACACTGGACAGCAGTGGTGAAACCTTTGGTTCTGGGCAACAGGTGGTATTTCAGTTTAGGCAACCCCTTGGATTCAGCTACTTCCATGCTGATGCGGTGCTTGGTCTCTGTGAAACGAGTTCCTTCACAGTACAGCAGAAACTGTGCAAGACAAAAGCAAAAAAACACCCAAGGAGATCTTGAGATATCAAAAGAAGTCCAGCAGTATACTGAGAATTTGTGCAAGATAAACATACACGTGCACAACGCTTCAATTGTCTCATCTCTTCACCAAGTATTAGGCATAAGCACCAACTCCCAACTCATTTACCATTACCTTTACATTTAACAACACTTGTACCAAATTTAAGGTGACAAAAAGACAACCCTAATTGTGACATTTAGAATGCACAGAAATTAGGAAACTGATCTACTCAAGTCAATTTTAATCATGATTTCAATTACCAAGCAGGAAGTCTTGATTTAAATAATCAATGCTAACTACATTTTGCACTTATATTTTCTAATTGTTTTCCCTAGAGACTAGTCCTTGGTTCTCAGTTGTAGAATCATTAAAATGTATAGATCTGAAGCTCAAGTTCAGCCTTGAGTTTTTCTAATTGGTAGGGTTTTTCTGTTTTTTCTTTTCTTCCCCACACTAATCAGGAAGATAGATTCAATATAATTCATATCCATATATTCGAGCAATTAAGTAGCTTAAAATACATTCCCCAGATTCTTACTTCTATCTTTGTAATGGCAGAAAATTACAATGCATTCACAATGTTCTAGTTAAGGCTTAATGTTTCACTATTCATTTCAACAAGCTGTACTGGATAATACTGAAAACTAACTTAAAATGCATAAAAAGCCTCTTAATGTTTTATAAGCCAAATAATTGTACATTACATGTGCTGCTATAAAAGCAAAACTGAGAATTCATCAAAACCTTTGCATTCAAAGCTCTAAGAAGGTTAATGGGTTGATTACACCACTGTGCTGCTGCAGTGAAGTCTAACAGCACTGCACACAATAAAACAGGGATGTTTTACCCTTGATTTTAAATAATGTCAAAATAAAAAGGAAAAAATATAACTGCAGAAGCAGATATAAGCTTGCCATATGTTCTCACAGAGACTTTTTGGGAAACCTGTAATTTCACAGATCAATGAACACACTAACAGAAACTTTCTATCAAAATCCATGGTCTGTGCAGTCAAATTCACTCACTTCTCCAAAGATTTTTGTTTATGAGTCTTTTCAGCCTACCTCAGAAGATGTTATACAGATGGTGTAAGCAAATATAGGCCTTTTAATAGGTAAAAATAAGTCTGAATAATATCAATAGCATCACACAAGCCTGATTTATCAGTGAGTCTCAAGCTTCTCAACTGCTTCCCAAACGACTTCCCTTACCAACAGGCAAACAGCAGTTTCCCACCAGCATATCCCAAAACCTGCTGAAACTGAGCATGGCTTTTCTGTGACAGCTCCTGGAAGGGAGCACACCTTCTCCTGACACACAAAGCCACAGGCACCAGTCTGTCACTGTTTCACAGCAGCCAACACCAGAGGAGGGACTCAACACTTACCCACATATATTCCGGATAATCAGACAAGCGTTTCAATCCCTCAATAACTGTATCTCTGTCCTCTTCCCATTTCCTTTTGCAGAAAACAATCTCAAGGAAGTACCACGTCCAGCCGATTAGGGGCACATATAGCAGCTCTCTCTTAGCAAGAACTTTGGAACTCTTTGGAGAAAAAAAAAAAACCAAAAGTGACAATCCAAAAATGTCATCTGCTGTTTTGTGCAACGAGGTCAAACACATTAAAGCTAAGATGATGGAGGTGTATCTGGGCACTAAAATGCAAAAAGCTGTTTATAGATGGGTTGTAGACAGAGCAGTGGCCCTGCAGAGGAAGGGAAAGCTGCTGCCCACGTACCCCCAGCACTCCGAAGCGCTCCGTCATGGTCCAGCCGCACAGGAAGTCGATCTCAAAGTTGTGGTTGAGGATGATGATGACGTGCTCCTTCCCAAAGGTTTTCACCGTGGCCTCGTCTGAGAACAGCGTGCACTCTGTGCCTGACCACCATTCCAGCAGCATCACCAACTCTGGCAGACATGGTGAAGGTGCAGAGAGGAGTTAGGGGTGCCCCTTACAGCAAGCATTCAGAGTTTCATCCTCAGCCCCATTCACTGCCCAGCCTCTCCTGACTCCCAACACTGTCCCCTTCCCAAACCCACCCAGCAGAGAGGAAACAAAAGCTTGGAAGGATACAGACCAAACCACATTACCACCCCTAAGCAGTATTTAAAGCACCAGACATATGCATTATGGATAATCTAGCAAGTTTTTAACAGCGACATGTCTGGGCACTGCAATTACAAATGCAAAATTTCACGACCACTGGAAAAAAAGCCCAAAGACTTTTATGCCTGAAAACAGACAGTGGAGCTGTTGATTGCTCCACTAAATGAGCAGAGTTCCTCCCAGGTGGGGTACAAATTATGTATAGATGCAGCCTAATGCTTTTGCTCCACATGAAACAAGCCTTATGGAGGTAAACAGACCAATAAAGGTCTTTTACAGGGATGCAGTGACATAGGTCTTCTGTGATAGATTTTAATATTACAACACAGGGCTCTAATTGTTCTGCATTATGATCATCGACACAGAGTTAAAAACAGCAGAGAATTGAGCTAATTTATCAAAATACCTGGAAAAAGACAGAAATGGTAAATTGTGTCTTTCTTTTACTGCAAAAGAATGAGCCCTTTTCCCTCCATTTACTCCAACTTTAAAGTATCACAGCAATTCTGATTCCACTCTGAACATTTGTTTTACCCTTGCTTATTTTCCACCTCCCCATTTTTCATCATAAAACTCCCTTCCACTTAAATTCAGCATGCACTGACTGTAGTTGCTATGGTTAGCTTATTTCCCTCATTTCAGTACATCGAGGCAGATGGAAGGCATTGCTTGCATCATGGGACAACTATAAAAAGTATGAGAATAGTTCATCCTCCCAGTAGGAAGATTTGCTTCCCTGCAAACCACAGTCGTTGGTATTTTCTCATTTCAATGAGACATGGATGAAATAAAAATGTGGTTGCACAAATACAGCAGTTAAAAAGAGTCCAACCCTTCTCACGTGACTACACCTGCAAGGTTCCCCCTCTGTTCCCTCTATCAAGCTCTGCCAGGAGCTTTTTCAGCTTCCTACTGGGAAATTCTGGTTTTGCCAAATGGGGCAGCACCTTCCTGCACAAGGATTCCTGATCAGTGGGATCAGACAAGGTCATCAATCCACACTGCTAAACGAGAGTTTGGGATCCAGTCTTGCACCATACCAGAGAGAGAGGCCAAACACAGGATTTAGGTGAATAATGGGGAAAACCAGCCCTGGTCTGCTGAGGGTACAGAGGTCACCTAGAATGGATTTTTTTTTTTTTCACTCATGACCACTTACTCACCCACCAGGTTATTCCCCTGTATCACTTTCAGCACTTTGCTCATTTGGAGGCACTACAAAGTTATGCACTTTGCTGGCCAAGAGAGTTTAACCCCAGTCAACTGGAAATATGGCAGAGGAAAGGCAGGATTGTCTTGTTCCTTCACACCAGGTGCAGGTTTCTGTCATTGCTTCCCAGCTTTGTGTTCACTCTGCTTTGTGTTCACTCACCTTCCTTTCTCTGGTTACCCTGGCTCAGTAAAAGGGGAAAGAGGAGACCAAGAGTGTCCTCAGAGCACCTTCCAAGCAGGTGGCCAGGAGAAAGGAGCAGTGGTACCAAACACATCATGGTACTCTGAGCAATTTTCCCTTTCCACTGCTGACTGCACCAAGAAGGAACATCTCCAGCACCTGCTGCATTTTCTTACAAAAATTATAATCACCTGGGTGTGTTTCTTCTTCAAAATCAGGGCAAAAAAATCTGCAGAGGCCAGTGGGGATGATTTTCTGCAGAACATTTCTTTGACCTTTCTCCCTAAAAGAGTGGAGGATTTGCCAGAGTTCATACTGAGAGAGGAGGGTTGATGAGCCAAAGGATTAACACAAGGAAACAGATTGTCCTTTACAAGTGTGCTGACAAATGATGTAATTATAACCAGGAGTGGGCTCATTTCCTTTTTTTGGTGTGTGGGTTCTTTGTGTGGCACTGATCCTGCCAATGCTACAGCAAGAACATCCCTCTGAATGAAGCAATGCCCAGGAGAGCTCCTATAGGGAATCAGCAACACCTGGCTGCAACCACCCCCTGTGGCTGGGGTTCCACACACCAAAGCAGCTGCATTTACAGCCTCACAAGCCCCTGAAAACAAAGCAAACAAGGGGCACAGCACATCCCTCAGCTGAAAGTACCAACATTTGAGAGGTTATTTTTGCAACTGGACTAACCCAAACACGCTGCACTCTCCAAAGGTGTGATTCATCTGAAAGGAGCTGACGTGGGAGAGCTGCAAGCACAGACTACCTGTCACAAATTCAGGGGTTTATGTTGGGGCCAGAGCCTGAGAGACTTCCTTCCCCAAATGTCTGTCAGGAACATTGGACAGAGCCTCTCTCCCTCCCCTTTGGAAGCCAGGCTTTAAGTATTTCAGAGGAGATATATTAAGAACAGAGCCTGTTTTTCAGTACAGAGCCACATACAGGATTACCTGTGTACCCCTCCCTGCACACTGATCCTCTGCCAGATGGGCAGAGCAGCTTCTCTTACAGACCCTCAGCCTAAAACTACAAACAGCTTGGAGAAAGTGAGCAAAATGCAGTATCCAGAGCAGAACACCAGCCTGCAGCTTCCTCACCAAAAGGCTTCTCCATACTGAAATGTATCTCATTATGAATGGCAACACTGGAGCTACTGCATTTACACAGCTTACCTAAATTGCTATAAATCATAATTGAAGAGCATATTCTGTCAGCTCTTCCATTACAGGCCATCAGCTCTCTCCAACCCCACATAACATTTACATTAACTTTCACAGTTTAATTTCCCAGTGTGTTAATTTGTAACAGGCTATACACTAGGGGTTATCCTACGTACAACCCAATTATCTACTCAGCTTCTCCAAACCTCTTTGTGTGTGTTTGTGTGGGCTATTTCCAGTGTTTAGAGGATGTAAGACAGCAGCATTTAAAGTGTGATTGTTTCATGCACAATGCTAACTAGGGGCTGAGCCTAAAGCCTTAAAGGAGCAAGGAGCTCATATCCTCAGAAAAGCAGCAATAGTTTTCAGAATGAGATCAGGTTCTAGATTATTAAAAGCACAAAGAAATTCTTACAAGCAAATTAAAAATAAAAAGTTCTATATGTCCCCACTCTCATCCAACTAATTTCGAAGTTTCTATTAAGCTCTTCTATTACAAAACCTTTTTTCCTGACAATTTGCCTGCTAGTCTATTTAATTTCCTCTCTCCTGTGCTTTTCAGTAGGCAGGACAAAAAGCACAGTACAGGCAGGGAGAACAAGCTTAAAAGAGACTGAACCAGACACCTCAGAGAGTTTTTGTTGGTGATACTTCACATTGATGATTTACAAAATGTGGGTGCCTGTCAGTGGACTGCTGAACTGTAATTTCAGTGTTCATTCTGGTGACTCATTTACCCAAAGTGGGAGTTGGATGCTGAGCTGAGCACTAAGGTAAGTGGCCATGCAGACTGGGAGGGGATGGAGAATGGAAACCGATTAGATGATTCACTGCTGAAACAGAAGGTGACATTTGGGCTAAGGAGCCTTCTAAACACTCTAAACATTTTCAGAAATCCAGCCTTCTATTAAGCTCTGTGAGGAGAAGGGGCATCCACACGGAGGAAGTTTTGCAAAGGTCTGGAAGAGGAGAACAAAGAAGCTGCACTCAGTGCAGAGCTGACCCATGGGCAGAAGAAGAAACACTGACAAACTGCTCTCAAGAGGAGACCCTGGCCTCAGAGCAGGCACTGAAGGGTGTCAGGGGATTCTGAAGTTTGTCACACAGATCAGCTGCAGAGACATCTACACAAGACACTGTAAGATAGACCTCTGCCTCTGCAGCCCACACAATAAACTTGGGCTCCTACATGATCAGTATTGCTCATATGCTCAGGACCTGAGCCAGTCTCACTGTTCCTCAGCACAGGTGCTGGTTCTGGATGAAGATGGCATTGAGACACAAGCAACAACTCCTATCAGTCCAGATAAGGTTGGAGGTGCAGAGGAGCTTTACTTCCCACTTTTTTTGAATGATAGTGTGACAACATACATCAGACCCCTGACTTCTGTATGACTTCCCAGCATCCCAGAAAAAAAAAAAACCAACCTGTTTTTTGACGTGCTCTGACAGAATCTACATCTAACTTACCATTCTCTCACCTCTGCGTGCAAACAGATGCATGTTCATATATATATTTTTTTTTTTGGTTAACAAAAGCAAAACCAAGCGAAACTCATCCCATCCCATCCCAGCATACTCACGGCTCCAAAGGGAATAGGCAAGGCGACAGTTCAGTCGGCGATAAAGCTGCTTGTTGATGGGCCAGAGGAGCAGCGTGCATAGCTGAATGAAGTTAATGATCAGTCCACTGACAACAAAGACGAACCCAATGAGGAGGTGAACTATGAACTGGGTCTTCAGGAAGGCAATGAAGCCCATGATAACCACTCAGAAGCGTGTGCAAGGGCCGTCACTCAGAATAATTGTCCTGGAAGAGGGGAAAAAAAACAACAAGGAAGAAAAGAGTCAAATGGAGAGTGGATTTACAGCTCTGAGGAAAGATGAGCAAAAGCCCTGAAACAGTGCAGGCTCATTCATCAAGAGCAAACCCAACGCAATAAACACTGTGCTCTCCAAGGCTGCCTCGTGCAGGTCTTCACACAATGAACTGGTGATGGTTCAAATCCCTGTCCAAAATAGGGAGGAATCATTATTTACAATTTACAGCCCACCAGGAAGATTACTCTTTGCTGAAGAGACTAATCTCACACCTCTCTTCAAACAAATACCACATAATTGGGAGTTAGTGCTGGGAGGAACACAGAGCCCTGCACTCAGAGTGAGCAGCAGAGCCCTGATGGGCAAACAGGAGCTGTATCTTCAGGGATGCTGTCCTGAACTGCAGCAGCAGCCTCACCCTGCAAAGAGCAGGGCTGGTCACACACAGCATCAGTCTGGCGAGCACTAAGGCATGGAAATGGAAATCAGGTGTTCCCACATTCAAAACCCAGCTGGAGCAGGTTTAATAACTTCTCACTTTGTCAAGCCACAGTTCTGTGATCAAATATACCAGTAGTGTGGGGGGAAAATGTAAAATGATAAAAAAGCCTTAGGCTGTGTAGCAATACAAACTTGAACTGGAAAGGGCACTGGTGTAGAATCTTGATTCCACTGAATTAGCCAGAGCACTTAGCTCTGAGCATGTGCCACATTTATACCAGCTGCAGGAAGACTGGCAACGTCTGAACCAGCAGAATGCCACAGGAGCTCAGGCAACCCTGACCACCACAAATCCTCTCAGCACAAAGTTAACCCAGCAAACTGTATTTACCAAGCCACCAAACTGAGTTTATTGCAAACCCCACATTATCCAGAACTGGCCTGTTTGACCTGTTGGGTACTGGAAGCCCTGCAAAGCCAGCCAGGCTGTCAAACCACAGCCTCGAGGTTTCACCCAAAAAATAAATACTTAACCCTGATTTTCTGCCACAGCCACAGCTTGCTGATGGTTTTCATGCTCAGCTTTTACAAGTGTGGCAAATGACCAGATCAAGCAGTAGATGGTAACAAATACTTTCGACAAATCAGGCATCCCAAGGTGATGTGGATCCCCTGTCCGAAAATAAAGTCCCTGCCAGCTGTGAGGAATCACATAATTTTCACTCACCACCTGCTACCAGTGTGCTGCTATTTATAAAACTCCACAGCAATTTTATTGTGAAAGCTTGTTTTCTATCCTCTCTTCTACCAATCAGGTACAACCTTTCAAGGCACAGAGTGTCTAGTTTTTGCACAATTAGCATCCATTTGCATCATTAGTAACCCACCGACTTCAGAAGCACATTAGAGAGGCAAAAAAAAAAAAAAGCCTGGTTGAACACAGTCAGTATTGTGCCTACCACAGAAAGCAAAGCAAAGCAAGATGAATAGTATTGGAGCTCATGATAAATAATCTAAATTCTCCCAGTGTTTTCCTGTAAGGAGGAAAGAAACATTTCTTCCATTAATAAATTATTTTAAGAACAGCTGCTGGGAAACAGAGGCTTCTGTTCGAAAAGGAACAAGTGGAGTCCTCCTAAGGCTGCAGTTGTCTCACCCAGCCAGAACACCACAGCAATGCTCACACCCTGCTGTGTGGGAGGCAGCCCTGGCATCCAGTGACCCCCCAGCACTGGGCTTGTTTGTCTTTTCCACTGGCAAGCTCTAATAAATACTGCCAAACATTAAACACCCAGCTCTTCACTTCCAAGGCCAGAGTCGTTCTCTTCATCTGGTGTATCTCAAAAGCCAGTTCAAACAAACAAGAAAAGAACAATTCCCTCCACGCCCTCAAGCTTTTTCTTGAGTTCTTGCTTGCCCTCTGCAGAGCCATGTGCAAGCAGCCTTGCTGTGTCCAGTGTCAAACCATTCAAAGGCTGGACTTGAGGATCCTGGAAGCTCTTCCAACATGATTCTATGACAGTCATTAGAGCAGCACTTACAGCCTTTTGCTGCAGAGCTTGGCCCCTCCCAGACAGGGGCACCAAGCACACACAAATGGCACAAGGAGAAATAGGAATGTCAGGGATTATCTATCCCCAAATAAAATGGTTTGGCTCCACTTCCACAGCCTCTTGGCTTTGAGCAGAGTCTGTGGCACTCTGGTATTTGTCTCTTACATTGAGGACATTGCTGTTTTACAGGCCCCAAAGGACACATCCCTCCTTACACTGCAGCAAGATGGTTTCCCCAGCTTTGTTAGACATGGAAAACAGGATTTATCACTCTTGCAACAGCATCCTGTTCCATATGCTGGGCACCATAGAATCATTAAGGTTGGAAAAGCCCTCCAAGATCACTGAGTCCAATCTTTGGCCAACACCTACCTACTAAACTAAACCACACACTAAATCTCACATCCAGTCACTTCTTGAACACCTCCAGGAATAGTAATTCACCATTTCCCCAGGCAGTTTCAATACTTAACAACACCTTCCATGAAGAAATTCCTCCTGATGTCCAATCTGAGCCTTCCTGGCACAGCTTGAGACCTCTTCCTCTCATCCTGTTGTCTGATCCTTCCAGTTTCACTGCTGGACACAGAACCTGCCAGTCTTTGACAATCCCTCACTTAACTGTATTTGACTTTTCAGATAATTAGACGTTAACCTTGATCCAGGAATTCTTTAGTTTTCTGCATCCCTGCCCATGTAGGACAGGAGGCAATTTAGGGACAGGGCAACAGGCAAAAGGTGGTCAGCAGCTGTTGTGTTCTATCCCATGGCAGGATGGGGAAATCAGTATTTGCTGAAACAAGGAAAAGCACCACTTCTGCATTTGACATATGTATTAAGATCAGCTTAGTGAAGAACCTAGGAAGTAAACATCTGCCCCAGTCTAAGACAGCAAGTCTCAGCACTATTTTTTCTTTTTTTTAAAAACCTACCCATAGGTTTTTACCCTACTCTGCATTTTTAAAGACCTGCTGGTAAAAACTTATTTTTGCCCTTGTTTTCCTAAAACTCTGTAACTTCTTAGCATTGACTTTTCACCACAAAACCTTCATTTCCTCCTGTACAGCCACATTGAGAACTGTGGGGAATTTTAGTATTCTCCCTGCTTTCACAGGATCAGAGAATGGTTTGGTTGGAAGAAACATTAAATATCACCTAGATGGGCAGGGACACCTCCCACTAGACAGGCTGCTCAGAATCCCATCCAGCCTGGTCCTGATCTTTTATCTGCTCTCATAAAAAGTTCTTAAATGCTCTGCATCCCTCAGGGCTCTCTCCCTTATTTCAATGCCTCTCAAGAAAAGGGCAAGGAGACAAATGTCTTGGTGTGGTGGGCTGACCCTGGCTGGAGGACTGGTGCCCACCAAGGTTGCTCTGTCAGTCCCCTCCTCACTTGGACAGGGAAAACACAATAAAAGGCTTGTGGGTGAAGGTAAGGACACGGAGAGATCACTCACCAGTTACTGTCTTGGGCAGAACAGACTCGATGTGGGGAAATCAGCTCAATTTATTACCAATCAAAGCAGAGTGTGGTAATGAGAAATAGAACCACATCTTAAAACACTTTCTCCCAACCCTCCCTTTTTTGTTAGGCTAAACTTCCTTTTTTTGCATTTCCTCCTGCCCAGCAGTGTGTGGGGACAGGGAATGGGGCTGTGGTCAGTCCATTATTCATCTCTGCTCCTTCTTCCTCAGAGAGAGAACTTCACAAAAACTTGCCCTGTTCCAGAGTGGAGTCCCTCTCACAGCAGACAGTCCTCCATGAATTTTTCCTGTGTGAGTTCTTCACCAGCTCCTCCAGCCTGGTTCCTTTCCATGGGGTGAAATCCTTCAGGAGCAGCCTGCTCCAGAGTGGGTCCCTTGCAGGGTTAACAGCAAACCTGCTCCAGATGGGCTTCCCAAAGAGTCACAGCCTTCCTCAGGCTCTGGTGTGGGCTGCAGGTGATCTCTGCATCCCCCCAGATCTCCATGGGCTGCAGGGAGAATGAGCTGCTCCAGGGGCTGCAGGGGAATCTGCACCTCCTGCCCCTCCTGCACTGACCCTGGAACCTCCTGGGCTTCTCCCACATCTTCACACTCCTCTCTCTGCCTGCTGTGGAGTTCTTTCCCACCCTCCTTCCTCAGCACACTCTCCCAGAGGTGGTACCAGCATCTCTGAAGGGCTCAGCCTTGGCCAGTGGACAGAGCTGTGTCCTGAAGCCCCACGTCCACACGGACTCCCTGGTTTCCAAAAGATCCTACATGCCTCTCAGCACAAGTCAGAACACAACTGTTCTCCTTCACCCAGCTTTCCACACTCATGGAAGTCCTAATGATTAAACCTCCTGGAGACTTCTACTCTGCCAGATGTCACTGGAATGTGCCCGAGTTCAAAGCCATTAGAAGGGAGAATGACAGAGAAGTGACTGCATCAGCCCCATTTCATTAAGAAGTCAGGTTAAAAAAACCCCGAATGCACAACATGCACATTGCAGCATTTCATGACATGTAGCTATGTATGAACTCAAAATTAAAAATTAAGCCACTAATCATTCTGTAAGACAGTATATTCATTTTGAACTCAAGATTTTAATTAATTTCTTGCTGTCACATGTGTGCAATTCCTCTGAAGTTCATGATGTTTGCATGAATATGAGCATGAAATTAGAAACTGCTCCACTGATCCTAATATTCCAACCCAGTGAGAATTAATGTGCCTGACAACAACAAAACTGTGGCAGGCAGTATTTACATCTTAGACCTTTGCCTTCAGTTTCTCTAAACATGCTTTTGCCATGTCTGCTGTGCCATATTTACCTATACCCATGAAACCAATTACAGACATTTTTTGCCCTGAACATCTTGCCCCCACCCTGAAATCTGATATTTTACCTACTTTTGCTATTTGAGAAATGAGTGAAACTTTTAGAACACTGAATTTTACCTTTCACCAGCACATTTTAAAATACTCTATTTTTCAGATGAAGGTTTCTAAGCCTCCTTGATGTCTATATAAACTCAGCAAACCCTGCCTGTGAGGAAAGGTTAATGATGTTGCAAGTCAGAAGCAGAAGATAAAAGGCATTTTGCTGCCCATCAAGAGTTTCCTGACAATTTTTCACAATTCTACAAACACTGCTCATCAAAAACACACAAGGAAAATAAAACCCATTTTTTATTCAAAATGAGATCTACCTGTTGCATGAGCTGCTTCATGAGTATGGGAACAGATAAAAGCAGCAGAAACCAGGAGCTCAAGAAAATGGTTTTTTTTCTCAGTATACTTTCTACCCTTCCAACCTTTCTGATGACCCAGCTCGGGCTATTTCTCTTTCAAAAGCATGAAAATCACCAGCCTAACAGTGTCTGCTCCCTCTGAGATGAGAAAACCCAAGAATACTCATCAGCTACCCAAGAGTCAGGGCAGAGATATGAGGGAAAGCTTCCAATGGCCCTGCCTATACTTCTTTGTCAGATAAATAAAAGTAAAGATCCCAATCTGGTTATTTTAGAATCCTTCAGAAATACAACATTGCCACAGGGGTAGCAGGTTATTTTCCTGGACATTTCTGAGACATTCCACACAAAAATATGTTGATCATCTTATGATCAATGCTTATAAGTAATCAGTTACTGCTAAGGAATAATTTTTCCTTGCAGAATACACAATACTCTTCTAGCTGAAAGACAAAAGTGCAGTGGTTATCCAGCTCTTAGAAGCAAAATTATATACTCACAGCAAACAAGCCTGATAACAGGATAATATTCAGGAAGACAACAGGTTGTTGATGGGACTCCCACTTCCTGCACTGTACCACATCTCTTTCTGGGATGAGGAATTTGGGAGCCTGACCCCTGTGATGCAGAAGCCATGCAAAACCAATGAGAGAATATTTACTCAGGGCTTTGCCTCAGACTTTAAAAAAGCATCCCAAGACTCCTGCCCACTCTGCCATGGCACCACTAAGAGCAATCTCCACTCATTTACTTCAGAGCCACCACTGGCAACCACAGGTGCCTAAGTAGGCTGGAAAACAGAGCTTAGATCAACAGCAGTGAATCAGAGAAAATAAGCAAATAAGGGATAACAACAGTTTTGGTACCCCTTTGAACAGTCTGTACCAGGGATTCTCCAGATAAGCTGTAAAAATAGACAGTCACTCAACTGCATCCCACACAGCATTACAAACTGTCTACTACAGACCCAGCCTTTGAAACCTAAGCATGACAGAAAGATTATCTTCGTTTCTCACACAATATAGATCTAATTTACCCGAACATGCCTCAGTGAGATGCAAGGCTGATTCAGAGTTCATTAAAAATCCTGCTTGTTATGAATTTTTAAAATTGAAGGGTATGGAAAAGAATTTTCAGTTAAATTGAGGTCACAGAGATATAAGTTTGTTTTTGAGTTTTAAAAACTAGGAATAAGATCTCAAAAAGAAAAAATGGGACCATCATGAAATCACATGAAAACTCATTTCTTGAAATGTTGTCCATCTTGGCTTTGAAACAGCACCACAGCCGATTTCCAGAAAAGGTCAGAGTGAAAGATTATCATCACTATCTGTCTGAAACCCATTCCTTACTTTGGGCTTGATCTAAAGGCATTCAAGCCACAGAAATTTTCACTCATGTCAATAGGTTTGGCTCAGTATCTGTAGAGATTTTTGGTAAGACTATTTCCATCAAATAAAAAGCCTTTGGTTTGACTCATCATCTTAATGAGATGCCAATACTCTGAGGTTAAAAATAAAGAAAGAAAAAAAGCTGTGCACATGGCTCTGACATTCATGATCATCTCACAGGCATCTAGAATTAGACTTACTGAGAAGTTTTTACATTTCCTTCTTATCTAGGTTGCTCTAAGAAAAAAAAATACCAAGATAACCAGTTGCTTAACTTGCATTTTGTAGTGAGCAGACCACAGAATAGAAAAACAAAACAAAGAAAAGCATTCAAACAACTCAGTGCAACCAGAAAGGAAAAAAAACAACAGCTCTCGATACTTCACATCAGTGCACCTGAGGGGCAGATTTCCCTCTTCCCTGCCTTAAATGCAATGTTAGTGACATGACTGAGCCTCCTCTACAGCTGCAAAGAACACTGTGCTTATGCCATCACTAGGGATGAAATTATATTTTCTCTAACTTGTTGCTATACATTATTGCAGCTGAAAACACCAGCAATATTAAAATGGCTGTTTTCCAAATTTAATTTCAACCATTTCTTTGCATCACACTTGGCACAAAAAAGAGAGAGCAAGTACGTACAAATTCAATTTCTCCTCAGCATCCACCCTCAGTTAACACTGCCTCTATATAAACAAATGGATTGGATAACCAAAATGAACCTGACTTGCTTAGAAATCTGCTGGCTGCAAGAAAACCCCCACAAGGAAGCAGAACTCCTTGCAGAATTCCTCTCACTGTGAGCACCTCTTTATTGACAAAAAAAATAATGGTATTCTCATAGGGATTTTCAGTTCACAGCAGGGAAACTAAGACTAGAGAGATTTGTCACAAGTTCCCTGGGTAAAACCAGCTCAGACAACTTTGATGTCATGGCTGAGTCTCACCAAACCAGGCTCACATCACTTTTCCCACAAAACAGCCTCCCATATTCACAAGACATCACAGAGTTCTGCACTGAGCTTTCCAGGGAAGGCACCTCACAACCTCAACACTTGGTTGTGCACCCAACTTGCTTTTATTTCAGGAAGACAATCACTGTGTTATGTTTTAATAAACTTACAATAGCTTCTGTTAGAGTATGTCACTTACAACTGCTTGTAGGTGTTTGTGTGCTGCTTCTCCCCTGGATACACACACACACATTTGTCATCCCTCAGTCTGCAGTCTCATGCTTTTGTTTTACTATGAGCAATGCAAAATTAATTTTTCTCAGCACTAGAATTGCAAAAGCTTAATTGCGTATTAAATTTAGATTAGATAATAATTGTGAATTTGCCAAGTTTGTCTCATTTCTCACAGCTTCGGATGGGTTTTGTGGGTATATGCATATTTACAGATACTCATGAGAGCTCTTGTAGAACTCAGCCTGTACAAACCTTATCCCAAACTTGAATATTACTGATCACCAAGGTTTACCCAACTGCAAGCATTTGAGCTCAAGTTTTCTTTTACCTGCTTGCTACCAGGAGGATAAATAAACACCCTATAACTTATGTTGTTCTACAAAGCACACAAACACATAATTTGCCTGATTTTGAAAACCAAAATCAGGAAGACACAGATTAATCCTGGTTTCATCTTTAGTGGAAGCCACAGAGACATGAGCCATTGACCCAGGACAAGGGGGATCCCTGCTCCCACCAGCACAGCAAGACACAGCAGGATGGAGCAGCAAGATAAGCAAGACTGCAATTTCCAAGAAAAAAAGATTAAAACCAGGGGAAAATACCAGCCCACTGCAAGACATTTACACTGAAACACACGAGCTAGAACACTGTCATATTCTGTATATTTTAAGAAATAAATAGGAACAATTATTCAGCTTTGCAAATTCCTCCTGGCTCCAGACAGACAGCTAAGCGTGACTCACTCAGGAATGGTTGTCAAACACCTTCTGCCAGTCTTGTTCCTTCTCTTGGGAACTTCTAAACTTCTCCCTGGCCTTTTTTGTTTGCTTGGTGGCAGCCAGTCTCCCCACTCTGCCACTCTGGATGAAACTCCCTCAAGGGAGAAGCAGGATGCTAATCCTTGCTAGCTCCTCAGCTCCCTATTCCTTCCCTCGTGTCATACTCTCCTCTTTTTTTACACACACCAACACCTTCCCAGGCCTGTGCAAGAGCCCTGCTTTGTGCCACAGTGGACTTAAGCCCATCACAGGCACTGCCTACCCACCTGGTGTTCTGTTTGTGTGTTAATCCCAAATTCTGAAAATCTATCAAGTTTCCAGCCTGCTTTGAGAGCAAAAGCAGGCTGGGAGAAGCTCTTGGAGAACTCAGCATACTCCATCAAGTCCACTGCTGTTCTTTAAAAGACAGATAAATATTTTCAGTCCTGGATCTGCCCCCTGGAGTCTTACCCCAAGGGAAATGGCAAAGTGTCCTGCCTGAGTCAGAATTGGGCAGATTATGGACAGTACTGGGATGCAGTATCTGCCAAGCACCACTGGGATGCTCCTGCTGTTGAACACTCCCTTTCTTTCCCCAGACAGGTTCACTCACCTGTGATAAATAAGAAAGGACATCACAGAATCACAGGATGCTTTGGGTTGGAAGGGACTTTGAAGCACATCCCATTCCAGGGACACCTTCTACTATCCCAGGCTGCTCAGAGCCCCACCCAGCCTGACCCTGGACATTTCCTAGGATGGGACATTCACAGCTTCTCTGGGCACCCAGAGCCTCACCACCCTCACAGGAAGGATTTTTTTCCTAACATCTGACCTAACCCTGTTCTCTTCCAGTTTGAAGTCATTCCCCCATGTTCTGTCACTCCAGTTCCTCTCTGGCTTCTGTGCAGACCTTTCCAGATCCTGGAAGTGTTATGAGGTCACACAACCTGCTCTTCTCTAGACTGAACAGCCCCAACTCTCATCCTGTCTCCATAGGAGAGGTGCTCCAGTCCCCCTATGAACTTTGTGGCCTCCTCTGGGCTCACCCCAACAGCTCCATATCCTCCTTATACTGGGGGCACAAGAACTGTACACGGTATCCCAGCTGAAAATCTTGTCTGGAGAAGCAAGCAGAGCACCTTTGGCAAACAGAGTGCACCCCCTTCACCCTGTACACGAAGGGAGGGATGCCTGGGAGAGGCAGGAGCCAGCTGGAGCTCCCTGCACAGCCCAGCAGCAGCTCACACATCATTCAATGCTGCCCTTGCAGCGAAATCACCACCAGCACCACACTGAAGCAGTTTTGAATGCTCATCGTGGGAAATAAGCCAACAAATCTCCAACAACCACAGAGTTCTGCATGCTTCCTACTCTTGTTACACCCAAGGCATGGGAAATCCTTTCCTGAATGACAACACACAGCTTTGGGGTGTTGCAGGTATAAAACACGTCCCCAGAGGGACCTGCTGATTTTCCACTTGTGCTCTCTGCAGCTAAGCCACGACTGACCAGTTTGTGCTCAGCACCACACTGGTGTGGCCTTAAGCTTTATGGAGCTGTGGGTGAGGCAGCAGGAAGCAATGTATCTCCCTGGAAGGAGTGGGATGGAGGGAATGACCAATTTTAGGCTTGTTTAGTGCTCACAGTGTGGGTACTCTGAAGATTCAGTAGGTAGCACTGCACTGACACACCAAAGAATGTCCCTCAGCCAAAGGCAGGTCTCACTGTCAGGGCAGAAACCCCTGGATTTGAAAATCACTTTGCTTATATATCAATATACACACAGATACAAAAACATGCTGAGGTCCAGCAATTTCCAGGACAGGAATTGCAGGCTGGAAGGAACTTCATTTTAACCCAGTAGTTATGCTGGTATTCGGTAAGAAATGATGTGTAGAAAATCAGCATTGTAATCAGAGAAAGGGTGGGAAGTGGAAAGCAGGAGAGCATGGATATCATGATGAAAAGTAATGCCACAAGGTTGGGCTGGCCATAATCAATGCTCTTCTCAAATCAGCTCATTATTTTTCCCATCCTCCTGCAGTCTGAACACCTATGTAAGTGCTGCAGTGTATCAGCAATCCCACAAATCTCTGATGAAATTTGCATTTGGACAGAAGCACTAATGTTTCTTTTTTTACAGGCAATGTGGCAAGAGCATCAAATCTCTTCCCTCCCCACAAAAGTGACTGCTGCCAGCTGAATTTTTCCTGTTGAGTCAATGCATACATTAACCAACACAGAGTAGTAAGAAAGTTAAAATGAACACTCTAGACATATTCTTGCAAAAAGCACAGTCAAAAGGAACCAATTCTTCACAGTTCTCAACTGGAAGCTTAACTGCCCTGAGCTTAACTTCTCAAATGCAAAAAATGTGATATATATGTGGTTTCTCCACTTTTGTTCTCCATGCAGGTCATTGTTTTTTCTGCACAAACACTTTGAATATCGTGAAACTCTGACCAGGCTGGGTGCTGACACAATTCCCATGGAATTGCTGACACAATTCCCAGGAAAAGCTGCAATCTTCCCCTCCACTTGACATGAAGGTGGAAAAATCAACAATAAGGTACATACTGTGAGTCAAAAATACAACCAGGACTTTAGTTTGACTAAAAAACAAAACAACACAACAAACCAGACACTAAAAAACGAAACAAACTCTATCTGCTTAAAATTATGAAAGAGGACTGAGACCAAAACTTACAAACATGAAATTTCACAGAAATAGTTGGAGCTGTAAGTTAGCTCTGCAAGTTCTTCTCATATAGCTGAAAAAATGGGCATTTTTTTTTATTTTTAAGAACTCAGGACTTTTGCACTACATGACTGGAAATCATGTCAAGATTTAACCACCAGGAAATCACATTCTGCATCTAGCAGCTCTACTATTTTCAGCCTTTCCCATGGAGCAAATGCTGATACTGACATTTTCCCCCTCAAATATAAGCATTTTCCATTTCTCTTGCAAAGAAAGACATTTTGCCTTAATTACTTCTGCTCTTGATAGAGCTAGCAGGTGTACTAAGTATTTTCTTCATTTCAACTAGTTCATTCAAAGTTGAAAACCCAACTGGGAGTTGGAAAAAAAGGTATGAGCCTCTTGCAATATCTGAATAAAAAGTAGGTGGGAGAAAATGAGGTCTCTGAATTTTAAAGCAGCCAGACTTTCCTTGGCACTTAGGTCTTGTTTTCTCCCTTACATTCTGGCTGTGGCTGCTCTTTAGTGAGAAGAATATTACCCAGAGTGGATTTTCACAGTAATTCAGTATCTTCCCAAAGCCTTTCATTCTTTCTGAACTTATTAAGATGGATAGTTTGACTACATGGGTGAAAATGCATTTTTATGAACACAAAAACCTGAAGCTACCACAATTACAACTAGTACCATAAAACAGGATTTAGTCAGATTTATGTCTAGACTGACAGTGACACTTTTTAAGCATTAATTGAACACTGTGGGGAAAATGCTAACAAATAGTTCAAGAGTATGTTTAGATAATATGTTGTCCCCTTGACTCCTAATTTCTAACTTGAGATTAACATCTGCCTTGTATCTGCTAATTAAACCTCTCACTAAGTCCCAAATTCTGAAGTTTAATCAGGTAAAAAAAAAAAAAAAGTTTTCTTTGTTAAAAAAGACAAACTCAAACAAAACCAACCAAACATGGCAGAAATATAAATATTTCAAGGAGAAGAGAAACTTTAGCATTTCTGACTTTAGCATTTCTGTATTTCTGTGCAGGGATATTCAATTTGACAGTAGATTTGCTGAAGTGGCCTTTCCTGAGTCACCTGCTCTGCTTTGTACAAGTCTCAGGACGCAAAATATGTCAGTTTCTCCACCCTTGTTGAAGACAGAGTTTCACTGATAGCAAGTGGCCAGAGCACAGCTATGGAGCAACCAGATGAACTGGAACGTAATAAATTAATTAGACACAGTAAATGATACTGGATTTTTTTTTTCCAGGTTGCCCCAATAAACTTTGTAACACCACAAAGCCAATATAATGGGTTTAAAGAAGTTAAATATTATATAGAAAGGCATCTTTTAGAAAATGCTGCCTGTTTCCAGATGAGTGTATGGTTCCCCCCAAAGACCAGAGTGCACAGCTCCAGGTGTGCCCTGGAGTCACTCCCCTGGATGTATGTGTGTCTTGGGTTGCAGTACAGGATGTGACCAGAAATGTGTATTCTATCACCATCTGTTGAAACCAGGTGGGGCAGTGACCCTTATCTCTGTGGCACATATTCTCTGCTAATGGGCCATCTTTAAAACCAGGTGGGACAATCATCTTTATTTTTTCCACAGCCCATCCTCCCTTCAGGAGATATCTCCTGTTCATGGCCATTGAGTCCCACTGCATGACTGATAAAATTACATCATCCCATTGGGAGATGCTTCAGCCAGGGGGAGTAGCTAAGCCTTTCCTAGCTAGATAAAAACTGAGATTTGGAACATCAGGGCAGCCTTTTCCCACTGGATTCCAGAGGGAAGCTGGACCTTTCCACATCATCCCCAGACCACTGAAAGAAAACTGCACCTTTCTCCAGGAGCCCTGCTTCAGCTGAACCACATCTGCCACTGCAGGAGGATGCAGCCACCATTTAATGGGACTGCTACCAACACCCTGAC
>JANRGV010000051.1:107689799-107720997 GCA_024734035.1 Alethe castanea
GCCAACACCCTGACTGACTGACGGGTGTCAGCTTGGATTCTGACTCTGTCAGTGTTTTGGGATTGTTCTTTGTAATAGTGTATTTCTATTTTAATTCTCCTAGTAAAGAACTGTAATTCCTAATTCCCATATCTTTGCCTGAGAGCCCCTTAATTTCAAAATTGTAATAATTCTGAGGGAGGGAGTTTACATTCTCCATTTCAAAGAAGATTTTCTGCCTGTCTTAGCAGACACCTGTCCTCCAAACCAGGACAAGGAACAATTTCCAAAGTGAGCCTCACAACTGCTGAACAGAAAACCTGACCTGTGGGGCTGCGACTACTGATGTCAACAGTAAATTAAATCCAAGGAGAGCACAAGGACAGCCCAAAACCTCCTGTAAAACAGCAGCTTCCCCTCTGGAGCAAGGGGGCCAAACCTGATTCACATTTGCTCAGGCAGAAGAGAAAAGGGAAGATAAATGAACATAGCTTAAGAGCTGAGAAACTGAGGGGGAGTACAGACCATGCTCCCCCCTGAATCCACAACATGAACAAGTCTTCCATCCATCACTCTCCACCTCCATGCCAGAATATTTAGCATGCTATTTCCCTCCCCACACTGCATGCAACTACAGGAGTTATTTATACGTCAGAAGAAACCCTCCTGACTTTATTTTTTTCCCTCCTTGCTGAATCCACTGAGTAAAATGACAATCTGGTGTCCTGACATCAATCTGATGCTAGCTACTATCATGCCACAGGGACATGGTATTATATTAATAACCATAACCACTCTAACACTTGGATTTAGTCAGACAAGATTAGCTTACTAATCACCAGAAAAACCCCTCTGACCTGGGCTATTTGTTTCCCAGTCCACTGAGCACAGAAGGAAGCTGCATCCATCCACACACACCCCACCCTGGTGCAGCTCTGCCCTGTTCATCAGCTTCCTTCCACCAAACCTGCTCCCACTGGATGAGAAAAGCAATCACCAGCTAATCCAAAAACTTCCCAGACGTATCAAGAGGGTAGTAAACCTAAAATATCCTTGCTTCATCTCCTTCTCCACGTAAACATCTATTTTCAGAATTGTAGCTTCTATTATTGATCTCTCGAGAGCAAATGATTTGTTTTTAATTCTCCCCTCACCATGGCAAAACATGCACTAAGTAGAAAGATGGTCTATTTAGTAAAGTGCATTCGATGCTATTTCTGATCTCAAGACACAAAACAGTGTCTTAATGCTTTGCAAGTTTTTTCTACAGTAATTTCACAAGAACTCAGGTACCCATTATTTATTCTGATATTACAAGACACTTTCGCTGTCATGTTTTCTGCTAAAGAAGTTTTGAACAAGGCTATTATATTTTAAGAACAACATTTTTTTCCTGACATCTCATACCATCATTTCCAGTTGGTTTTCTCTGCGAAGTTTCTCCCTCTCCTCTGTGTTAATGTATTCATGTTTGTCATCCTACCTGTTCCCTCCTATTTACACAGTTGGTCTCCTCAATCCTTCCCTGGATGACAGTTCCTACAAGCACTTTATGATCTTTGCCATACACATCAATGTTTTGCTTTCACCTTCTGGATTTATAAATGTACTGGACTGTGCAAGCAAAAAGAATACATGTACGACAGGGATCTGAGGGAAAGCATCTTCAAACAATCACAGATGAATATATATTTCAAACTATAGGACAAACTGGAGAAGGGGAGTGACTCCAGCTGCTGAGAGCATCTGTTTCCCTGGTACTCCCCCACTGCAGGATGAGAAATTAGCACTTCACACAGATGAGGCCAAACCATGGACACCTGCACTGGTTTGGGTCTCTCCAGGCAAAAAAAGGGCCATCAAAAAAAAAGAAAACCCACAGGCTTCTTGCAGGTTTTCTTCAGTTTCAAAGTCTATCAAACTTCAGATGTTTGCATTTTCAAATGACCCCTGGAAAAAGTGACTTATCATTCACTTTTGGACATAGACTAATAAGATTCTCTTTAAAGATGATACCAATTTATATTACTGCCAGCTGTGTTAACAACACAGGAACAGTGGTTCAGCACTGCAACAAGCTCAGTGCAAAGAGCCCAAGGAAACACCATCCTTGGACATTTTCAAAACCCACCTGGACAGAGTCCTGAGCAAACCAATCTACTTCTGAAATGAGCTTGGATGAAAGCTGCCTCATACTCAAATCACATCCACCCTACTATATTCTATATTCCACTATATTCTATTTTTAATGACAAACCCACTATGACAATCTCCAGAGGAAAAAGGAGGCTGAGATCTCTCATTTGACCATGTGAAGCCATCCTGAGACCTCCTTCCTTGAAATGTCATCAATGGGCTGTACAGGCATTGCACATGGAGTGATAATAATTTAAGTCCAAACTGCCTGAGTTTCCACTCCACTTCCCAGGAGGTTTTTGCAGCCTGCACTGAGCTTTATGTTGTCATGGCTACTCTTACAAGCATTTTATCCCTCCTTTAAAACTAATCACATCCCAGCTGCACTACAGACACACCCTACCAGGTAATGCAGCCACAGACTCATTTTTAACTCTACCAGCTAAATCTAAGATGTGATTTGAAGCACATCCATCCTCCTTAAGACAGACCTAAGTTTAAGTATTACTTACAGCATTTGTTTTGCTCCTCTTAATCTCTTTGCTAGCATTGAAATGATGGGTTTCTCTCACTTCTTCCAGATTTGAGAGTACTAAATCACATCTCTCTCACATCACAGTCTGACATCATTTGTTTGCAAAGGGCAACCAAATCAGCCATGGGGGAGCAAGTGCCTGGGGAACTGTGCTGCATACCCTCAGTGGAATGGAAATTCCTGCCTCTCTGGACCAGAGGTTTGTGGCAGAGCAACCACTGCACTGAGCAGGATCAGCCAAGTCCCTGAGGTCAGCTTGGTTTGTGTTCAAAAGGAAAAAACAGCCTATGCAGTGTTGACAGCTGCTCTTCCAGCCTTTCCTCGAGCCTTTAGTACCTCATATTTTATCTAACCTCCAAGTCAGACCCATATATAGGAATCTCTGTTTAGTTCCTGGATAACAATTGCTCTGGTTGCAGAGAAGAGCTTAAGTAGCTTAGAGAGCTGCCTGCCAGAGAAAGGAATTTAGCATGTAGATCCAAAAGCCTGGTTCCTTATGAACTTGGATTTTAGTGTTGACAGTGCTCACATCCATGTAGGGATAGGAGTAACAAAGAATATCCAACTTTGTCATAAGAGGCTCTTAGCACCCCTTTCTCCTCTCCCTGGCTACTTCATGAAACTTGCAGCATTCCAGTTATTTTGGAGACACCCTCATAGACACTCGCCAGCCAGCCAAGTGTGTCTGGAAATTCCTCCATGAGCTCAAAACATATCACTGCGAGACAGATAAATGTATTTGAACAGGACAACACTTTTATTTCCATAGCAAAGCAGGCTGAAAAATCTGCCAAGCTCAACCTCTTCAGCTCATCACATTTAAAGACACAGCAATGCTATGTTAGCCCAGACAAATTCACGGTTTAGGCACGTGGGCACGGTCACAAAATTCTTTGGGTAGGAGCTTTCAGACAGTCGAGGTTTCCATATTTTCCACGAGCAGCAGCCACAGCACAGAAACAACCCTCCTGAAATCCACACTGAGAGCACTGCTCAAAGCTCCAACTTCTCTGCAAACCCCTGATTTAGATGAATACTCTACACTCCTCAAATTGCGTGGTTTGGTGCTGTGGAAGACACAGGCTGTTTTAATCTCCAGGCACTTATCTCAGAGACAGAGAGTCAGTCAATGTAGGACACCTATCATCTCAGCGCTTCTCTTTAAGCTGCCTAAATAAAGCAGCAGAGCACACTGGCTTTTACACAAACACGGTGATATTTCAAGCATAGGCCACTAGATTATGGGCACATTATCCACAGATGACAGAAAACACAAACCCAGCCCTAACGTGACAGGAGCAGGGCTCAGTGCTCACAATTCACCAGTTTAGGGTTCACGCTGCACTTCCCAGAGCACCAAATCAGTCCCATAGCCAGAGGCTTCCCATGGAAACAACCTGTCCCCATTGCCTGTGAATCACCCCCCAGCAGCAGAAATTAGGAACCTGCAGGCTACTGTGGCAGAAATAACACACAGTCCAAAAAAACCATTATGGGAATTGCAAATTAAATGCAAGATAGACATCATTAGAGATCTGCTTCAAACACTAGAAACAGAGAGAGCAAAGCACCATTATAGTCAATAAGCAAAAAAAAAAAAATAAAAAAAAAATACAAGGGGCAGTGAAATTATGTAGTTCATTGAAACTATATGTCTAGCATAGGTCTCCCTTCTCAAAAAACATTAATCTGTTACAGCAGAAAATACAGCAGTAGCCAAAATATTGTGATCTGAATTATTTTGCTTTTAAGGTGCATTAACAAAATCAAAGCATTCATAGCAGATTCAAGCATTTGGGCACATCACTCAAGCAACAGGATAGCTCTAGGAATGAGGCAGAATCACTGTGTCAAATTACCTTCATTTCTAACACAAAGTACACCAATTAATCACACTAAGTACATGTTAATATTCCAGGTTCCTTTAGTGGCCAGAAGCTGAAACAGAAAGCAAATATGGCAGTAGGAGAAAAAGAAAGAAAAAGCATTTGTTTCAAATATTTTGTAGCTTGGAATTGGCCAATTAAGACACATCAAAAAAAGTGCAGACGACTCTTATGAGTTTATCCTATATATTATGTGATGACAAGCCTACACAGAGTGATAAATCCATTATTTATGGGCTAAGAGGTTTCTTGATTGGTGAAAAAGGACAATTCTTTTAGGGGCTCGTGTAGGGAGAGAATTTAACTGAACAAACTCTCTGAAGCAGCAACGACTGAGCCAAGAAGAAAACGTGATGTCTAATGCTCTTATAATTTCTGGGTACTTTGGTTCTGTCCTGCTGGGGATTGCTGAGGGTATCCTGGGAGGATTCACAGCTGGTATCAGAACGAGCCTGCGTGAGGAGACGTGGCTGGGTAATGGGGGAACCCTCTGGATTATTGTCTATATTATAACCCAGCCTTCCCATATCCCAGAAATGCACATTTATCTTTCTCTTTCTGGCTTTTTTTTCTGGGGTGATGCTGATTTCCAAGGCTTGGGGTGATATTGCAAAGGAGCTCCAGGTCTGAAGGGTGCCACAAGTCCCAGGGAACAAAGAATCTTCAATTCTTTAGATGAATTCCTTAGAGAGGACAAACTAAATTTAGCCCAGAAAGTGACCAAAATATATCTGGTCCAGCAAGTTAATAAGGGTGCTCCAACCCAGGAGAAGCAAAAGATCAGATGGAATTACAGAAAAAAACACAACCTCGAGTTAATCTCTCAATATGCAAATTTGATTCCCTGCTGAACTGGTGATCTCTGATCTTAATCACCCCAGCTCTTTCTGAGGATATTCTAAGGGAACTGCAGCAGCCAAACTAACACATTTAAGAAGAAAAATGAAATAATTAGTCTTTCTAGTTACTTCCTACAGGGCAGACTTACGTTAAATATTAATGAACTAAAATATTTATCAAAGTCAGCTTTCTTCAAGCAACAATAAAGAGTTAAAAATACCCAAACCAACAAAGGCAAAAAAGTGCTCTGAGCTACTGGCATTAAGCCTCATCTATATCTAATCAAGAGGTTTGAATAAGCTCTCTTTTCACAAATAAGCAGGTGATGTAATTAATTTTCTCCTGAACCTTGAGGTTGTCGAAGAAGATGATCTGACCTAATACCAGCTAATTCCTGCTGTGTGCAGAATTGTAATCTCTCCTGCAAACCAGATTTGACCTGGATTCAAGTCAAGAATTTTTAAGAGGGAACAAAATAAGGGGAAAAAATGAGTCACAAGAGATGTGTGCATGTTATGCTGTATGCATAATGCACACAAATTTATATTTGTATCAGTACAGAATCTAACTGCTATCAGATGCACGCACCACACCCCAATATTGAGTTAAGACATGAAGAATTAATGAAAAACTACACTGGGTTCATGTATGTACTTACTACATGAACTTTCTTTTGTTAAAAATAACATTTAGCAGGACAGCAATAGATGTCCTTAAGCTCTAGATTTCCTGATTTTAACATTAAAACTGGAAAGTCACACATGCCTGTTCTCTTGCACATTTTGAGGACCACAGAGACTAGTAATCACATACATTTTAATTTGAGCTGCCACACCGTATAGCTGAGAGTTTACATACCTGCAGAGAATCACTGTAAAGCCTAAATGTAAATAAACTCATTAATATTACAAGTGTGTGCATACACACACACACAGAGGATCGTAGGCATGTAAATAGTACAGGCATAACTGCCTGGAGGAAACACTTGGCAAAATAAAACCAGGATGCTGCTACATAGATTTTAACTTCTTTTGTTTTTTAAACACCTAATAAAACAGACAAACCAACCAACAAACAAATTCATATGTCATGCTGGAAACTTGTTCTCAGCAATGTCACACCCCTTGGAAAGTTCTCCAGGCACAGCCATATTAATTCCAACTCCATAAGTTTTTCCTTTTACAGTTGATGTGTATTTTTTCACTAAAACCAGTCAACAGATTGGGTTTCTAAAAGTCGCTGTTTGCTCCAGACAGGGTTCTAAAAAGTTTCAAGATTTCTTTTGGCTGAAAGTCTTGGACATATGTGGGGACACAGAAACAAGGCCAGCCCAGAAATGTAGGGCAGCCCTGCCCTGCTCCTACCCTTCCCAAACCCAGAAAAAACACACAGGCACGTGTGGGTTCCTGGCTCTGCTGCTCCCAGCCACCACCCTCCCATGCCCAGGGGTAGAATCTTAATTTTCACCTGCCTGAAAAACCCCTTTTCCATGCTGAAGACATAGGTGTCCCACAAACACCCTAATACTTGGTGAGCCTGTCAGCCTAATTTCTGTGTTACGTGCTGAGAGACAGCTGTGAGAACACTGAGAGCACAAAATAAGAGTGAAAGAGCTCTAAAATGGCTTGCAGAAAAAATGGAAATACACAGTCACCATCTTGCCCAAGTGGCATCCTTAGCCACTATGCTCTCAGTTGAATAAAAACACAAAACCTCAAAAAGCAACAAAACCAAGTCCTGTAACAAATAACAATACCAGAGCAAATCAGGGAAGGTATCTACTCCAGCCACACATTAGTAAGTACACATCAGCCTTCCAGAGCATTTCAAAAAGAAGCACCACTCTCCAGCTCACCCCAAGGAAGAATTTTAAAGGACAAGCCACCACCAGCACAGCCGCAGTACAAAAATCCAACTTACCAATACAAGTAATAGGCTAAAGCCAGGAAGATCAGTGTAGCGCAGATTCCAGCTAATAAGCAAAAACCTGACTGGTTTACCAACATCTTCCCAATTTGTTATTGGTTAATAAACAGACAGACAAACAAAACAAAAAAAAAAAAAAAAGAAAAAGAAAAAAAGCGGAGAAGAAATGGAACGGCAAAAACGCACGATGCGAGTCTTGGCAAGGAAAGAGAATCAGTCTTGACATGGAGGAGGGATTATGGTGACAAAAGCACATCGAGGTAAATCTGGAAGTGCTTCAGCTACTAAAACTGCCCAATCAGCAGCCCAAAAAACAGCTGAGTGTCCTCTCCACTACATGGCTCTGTCAGCCACTGAACTAAAAAAGCCCCCCTTACCTCAAGAATGAAGGCATGAATGGGGCAGAAGTGCACTAATATTTAAAACAGGTAATACTGCTCAATAAATATTACAGTCAGGTGGTGTTGCTGACAAACCAAGCTTTGCTCTAATCCACTAAGCTCCTTACAGGAAATTACCAGGCTGCAATCGAGCGGATTCGCCCGCGTGGTCGTGCGTGTGCTCAGCACACCCACTTGACACTTCTTGTTTCTGCAGGACCTCACAAAAGATCTTAAAATCTAGATTTTAGCACAAAGGAGCCTCCCACTGCAGGACCCAATGGTGTTCTGTTGAACTCAGAAACCTGGGAGTTTTGAGCTTTCTGTGCTTTCTGGCACTGACCTCCAGGAGAACACTGCTTTTAACTGGGGCTTTGGAGAAGGTTTCTAAATTTGAGTGATGGGGTTAAAATCACAGGTGTGTAGTTAAATACAAGTGTGTGATTTCACATGGTGAAGGGCTTGAAATTTGAGGTTTTTAGAATATAGTAATAGGAATGGGAGAAGATGGAGGATTTTGGGTGTTGTCTCTTTCTGTGTTCTTCTTCCTTCATGATTTCAAGCAGTAGTTTTTGGTTGGACAGTGCTGCACAGCAGGCCACAGGAGTTTGGTTATTGGATCAAAAGTATAAATAATACAGGTGTTAATTCCCTACTGGACGGTTTAGCTTTAAAAGACCTTGTAACTAGCTCGATTCACCTCCACTTGGCTCACTTTTAGCTGGTAGCTAGAAGTGCTGCAGAGCTCTCTGTACTTTAGATAAGATTTAATAAACAACCAAGTGCAGACACGAGAAATTCATCTCCTTCGTGTTTTTAATCCTGACTCTGAGTGAAGACAAAAGAAAATGCAGACAACTCATTAATTAGGTGCTGCAGTTATTTACAGTGTTTCCTCTCTCTTCTCCCTGCTCCAAAATCAGGGCTTTTGGAAGGGCCTGAGCAGGCACAGTCCAGGAGTTTGGTCAACAAAAAGAAGATTATCGGAGGCTGAAGAGGAAGAAATGAGGTGGCAGCAGCTACACCCTGTGCAGGAACAGGGTGTGATGGAGTGGGTGAAGCTCAGGGTCCATCCAGATGTTCTGCACCATAGTCTGGACAGTCTGGGTAAAGACAGACTTGGGGGAACATCTGTACAGGGGCGTAACAGGCTGAAGAGTGATTCCCATTTATCAACACAGCCCTCTGTGAAGGTGCAGCATAACTCACCTGGTCAGAGTTAAGGCCCCTCTAAAGAAAACAAATCCAAACAAAATCTGGCTTAAATAACAAAAATAAAATTTAAGCAGTAGTCACAGGCCCCTGACACTCCCATTTTTTGACTACACTTTAGCAACAGCACAAAAGAGAGCAAAGTCATGGTGTAAGCCCCTCTTAAAACCCTGGCTGTCCTAGAGGTACAGTCACATTAGAAGATTTCAATAAAGGTGAAAGAGGCAGCACAAAACCACTTAAGATGCAACAAGTAAGAATGTTTTTACATTCCAAAAAAAAACAAAACCCAAAAAACAGGCAATGCTTGGAATTATTTGGCCAAAAAGGAGGAAAAAAAAAAAAGAAGAGGTTGTGAATTTTAAAGTTACAGACAAATAGGAACTTTTATCTGATTTAGCAGAGCTGGGTGGAATAAGAATGTAAAAGCACACACAAATGAAATACAACATACTCCAGACAGTGCACTGAGTAAGGGTCCAGTGGAAAACCAGGCCAGAAGCACCACAACATCCAAGAAATAAAGGAAAATTCCAGGTGCTCTCCATGCACCAAGTCAATAGATCCTCCTGCCCTCTTGTATCCTGCACAAAGTCCAGGTCTGATGTAAAACCTTTTGCAACCTCATCCACAGCTCAACCACATTTCTCAAGCAACTCCAAGGTAAAAAAGCCTTACTACCATCAACATCTTTGTCAGTGAAGGAAATAGCTTGCAACCAAATTCTTTGCTTAGGAATAATCAGTTTCTGTGGGCTCCAAAGGAATTTTTACTGATTGTGCTCCCCAATCTCATTTTGAGACTGCTCACACTGCTTCTGTTCTCAATTGCAAAAATAAGGTTATATTAAATAACATCAAAATAAACCCCAAAGCCCAAGAGACAAACACACACCCAGTTCAGAGATGCAGAGTCACTAAACTGGCACTTGCAGTGTTTTCATAGGTGAAGCTCAATCACCAGTTTCCAGGACTGCTAATCAATACCTTCCCAATGCACAACATTCATTACAGAAAATGCACATAATGGATTATGACTGGGCACAGGACAGCATCGTGATTTTTTAAATGAAAACAAAACCCCAAGTAGCAATTATCAAGAGGCCTCATTTGGAAAAAAAATAATTACAATATTGAAATAATTGCCTATATTTGGAACAAGGCTTACTTGGTATTTTTATTATAAAAGCTATTCTAAAATTACAGTGCTGGTATTCAAACAGCAATTCTATAATACCAGCCCTTACATAACAAACAGAAAAAGAGTTATCTAACAGAAGCCCTATTAGTACAAAATTATTTGAGTAATAGGCCACTTGCAATGTATAAAATAGATCAGTGTTATGTAATTACAAAATGCTGCCAATCTTAGTCTCTGATTATCAAGAAAAAAACCTCAGTCATGTCTACTCATCTCTGAGACTACATAAAATGCTCTTCTTCACTCCAAGTGATTGAATTTTCAAGACAAATGGGAATTCATCCTTTGTATTCAGATAAAAATAAACTACAAAAGAAACTTCAGGGGTGTTAAATGCATTTACACACCAAGCTCTGAAACCTAGGGAGCCACCTTCTAGACAGACTGGGTAAATCTGGAAAATGCTTTGTGGCACAGGCCCATCACTCGTTAAAACAGGGATGCAAAATAAAGGATAAACAAGAGAGTCTCACCTGCGAGATATTACAGGGAAAATGAAACACTTTGCCTTCTGGATGGAAAACTATGCAGGAAAAGAAAATTAAGCCTCATATGACAGAAAGAGAGCCAGCCAGGAGACATCTGTCTGCATGCAAATGTGCTGTGGCTGAGCAGGGAGAAGCCTCTGCTGCTACACAGCTCTCAGCAAACACTGTGCTCATGCCTGCCAGCCCCTGCCCAGGTTCAAAGCTCTCCTTTGAAGTATGAACACTAATTGGGAAGAAATGGAAACTCTATCTTCCAAGAAATGCTGAGCTGCTTTAAATTTCAGGTATAAAACATTACCTTCTGCAGAAGAGGAGCAGAGTGACTTGCTCTGTGATCCGTAGTAATGCAGGATCCCTGATGCAAGGGAATTGGAAGGGACAGGAAAGCTCCTGGGGCAGTCTGGTGGCAAAACTACCACCTCCTAAACCAGTGTGTCCAGAGACAAAGCCATCACCTCTTGAATTAGTGTGTGTTGGAGTGAGTCAGGGGTCTTTCTGAATTCTTCAGAGAGAAATCAAAGTGCAGGGATTGAACTAAAGCCTTTGGATGGACTGAAGTATATTAAGCCACGTACACATAAAGTAGATGTTTAAGTAGAAATAAGTTAGTAAGTTCTAGGGTGAGCTCTAATGCTTTTAAGTAAGTAAAAGGTTCAAATGCCAGAGTGGCAGTGAGAGTTCTAGTGAAGGCTGATGTTTTCAGTAGAGGCTCCAGGACCATGGTTGTAGACAGTGCTTAGACATAACAGAGCTATAATAAGAATATTGCTTACATTTTTCAGATAGGTTGTATGAGTAGTCTATACATAACCTGGCGTGTTAACAAACTGGAATTCTAACAGGTTAAGGAGTGCTGGTCTGAGTTTGTGTCTTAGCTTGTTGGGAAAATCCTGTTGGGGAGAGTTGGTGCTTTTTTGCCATTTGCATCTTCTTGCCATTTGCTTTTGCCGTTGCTTTTCTTGCTTTTGAGACTGATGTGCTTTGTAATAAATAACCTTTTTAGCAACTATTAGCTGCTTTGCTTATTTAAGATAACCCGATGAAGTTGGAGCAAGAGCTCCAGAGGTTTAATAATCCCACACGTGTGTCCAAAGGCAAAGCCACCACCTCCTGAAAGCCAGCTCAGAGCAGGAATCAGCACATCCCCTTTGTTCATTTATGCCTCTGCCCCAGAGTTTGCTACCACGAGCTGTACTGCCAGGATGGAAAAGATTAAACAGGATTATTTATTGTTTTCATGATTAATAAGTAAGATGAACAGGGTAAAGCAAAGGTCTCAGGTGACACCAGAGCTATCCACATGCTGTGGGGATCACAGCTGCAAGACCAAAGAGAGACAGAAGGAAAGTTTTCTCCTGCCAGTACCCTGCTATACTAAACCTAAAAAATCCCCAGAAGAGCATTTGCATGATCTCACCTACAAATGTACCTCAGGAACTGCTCACAGCTTACCAGCAATGAAGAAAGGCAGCTGTAGAACTCAGAAGCAGAATATATGCCATGAAATTTTGACTTTGCAGGCCCCAGTCCTCCTGACAGATCTGTGACAAGTGATAAAGACCAACCAGCCTCCTGTCACCAGGCTGACATTTGTCACATGGGCAAAGACACCTTGCCTATACATTTTTCATAGGAAAATTATGCTTTCACCATGAAATTTTCCATGGTTTGAGTCTGGAAGGAGACAGAGGCCATGTGGAGAGTGAGGGAAGACAAAAGTCACCATTTTTCTAAATCCAGATGTTTCAAATCTTCGTCACAGGCGAGACAGAGAAGCAAAAATTCTAACACCCAAAGTAGGCATTCTGCTGAGCGACTGTCACTGAGGCAGCTTCAGATAAAACCCACTGTTCTGCAGCCAAGAACAAGTAAGAGGTGAAAAATATGACCTGAAAACACAGCAGCTACACAAGCAAACAGTTTCTCAGTTGGTCCAGTGAGCTGAATTGGCAGCCTGAATTACAGTGGGTGGGGAGCTGGATCCTGCTCAGTGCCTTCACACTGCTCAAACAGAGCTGTGCATCTACTGTTCATGGCCCAAAGGGGGAAAAAGCAAGACAGGAAGAGCTCTGGGATCCAACTTTTATTCTCTTTCATGTCACCCTGCCTGCCATCAGCAGCACGTTCACTCCTGAATAAGACATCTATTCTTCTTTTGGATTATTTCACTGACAAATATTGCACAAGGCTGGTATCAGCCTGAATCCATAATTACCCCTGTGGTCAGATCTCTTTTTGCATATACACAAAAGCAGATATCTTCCTAAAAAGATAGACCAGACTTATCAAGCAGACTGATAGCAAAAACAAATATATGCTGAACAAAGTTTTATTGTTCTGTGTTTTCTGTTGAGATCACACCAGCCCCAACATTGGCAGCACCACACAACCTTTACACTGACCTCCTCACCCAACAACAAAAATCCCTCAAACTCCCAAACAAGCCACCATAAAAAGGAAAAATCTCTTCTCCTGTGCAAATTTGAAGACCACATTTTGAACACAAAGTTGAACTGCATGCACAGAAATGCGCACTTCTGTTCGTGGCGAAACCTTTATAAATTACAGAATTCTTTACAAATGCAGTAGCTCACAGTTCAAAAAATTAACTTGTAAGTGGGAAGGCTGTACATTGTGAAAATTCAGGCTTTTGTTGGCTGTTCAGCTGGGAAACTAAATAGCAGTCACTCTGTAAACATCCCATCTGTCTTTAAAATCCACCTCAGACAAAAACCTGAAAAGAAACATCTACAGCTCTCACCTCTTCTTAAGATCTCCCATCTCCTGGGTGGCTTTGGCATTCTATTTCTAAATAGGCCTCTAGCAGCATATATAGTTAATTTAGGCCATTCTGGATTCTGCAGAGCATGGCACCCTTCTATGGTAACACACAGAGTCTTTGAAAGATGCTGCCAACAAAAGATCACAAATCCAGGACCGGCCAGCCCTGTCACGATTCAGTGTCCCTTGTTCAGCTTCTGCTGAACAGTGGCCTTTTAATGCAATGTTTGAGAGAGACATGACCTAAATACCCTTTTGCTGAGGGCTGCAGGAATCCAGGGAGTGATTGGCCCCCAGAAATCCATGTTTGCCTTCCACCAGCAACGCTCCACAAGGGCTGCTCCACAGCTGACAGTGGAACTTCGGGAGTTTTCACAGATGCTCTCTTTATCATGTCTCATGTAAACTGGCTCTGACAGACCCAGACAAAAGGACATCAAATATTCTGCCACTGTGAGTACTTTTTCAGTCCTACAAGTGCCACAAATACTGATACTAATATAAAAATAAAAAAATTAAAAAAACCCCACAGATATCTCAGTGATCACAACCCCAGCCAGGTGGGCAGCCGCCCGATGGAAATTTCTCTATCTCCATACATCCCTCTGTATTGCTTCCACTTCTGTCACAAAAAAAACCACCAAGGTAGAGGTTGTTTCCTGCTGGAACAGTTATAAAGTCGTGGAAGAAATGCATAATGTGGAATTACTGGTATAAAAGTGAGCACCCACTTCTCTTGGAGCTTGCAGTGTTTCAGAACAGTTTGATTGCCAAGTCAAAAACTGCTCCCCATCACTTGAAAAATTAGAAGCTAATTAGTAAAGAGAGGTGTTCACTGCACCAAAGCTTCATATTCAAAAGACCCTATGTGCCAAACTGGAATTATGGATGTCACCACTGCTAGCTTGGCACTGCTCTTCAAAAGCTCCTCAGTTGGGCTGAGTAGCGGTTTGAGAAGCAGCATTTATGTTCTTATGATTCATTTTTATCTGCCAGAATAACCCTCAGCTTATCTGCAATTATATGCCAAAAAAAAAATAATCAGATATTCAAGGGTATTACAAACTGCCTGCAGTTCAATGCAATGTGTTAATATAGGACACATTTATAGACAATGAGTCTAGCAAACCAGACTAGCTTCATTTAAAATAAACAAACAAGCAGCCTGGTCTAATTACCAGAACTAATCTAAAATAACCAATATTTCTCCAATCAAGACATATAACCTTCATAAACCTTCATGCTATTTACTCAGCAATGTAAAATTGCTTCTTGAATCTGCAGCTTTTGTTCACTTTTAAGCTCATTAAACATAAACTACTTTTTATTAGTTCTACTTAAATTCTTTTTACCTTTACTGTAATAAACCAGATTTTGAAATAACTGGAATAACTGAGACTTCACTGCATTAATCAGGAGTATTTTACTGAAAGTTGATTACTTCCAGGCAACTGGGAGCTTTTTCTATGCTTGGTTTAACTGACTGCTCACAAGCCTCTCCTCCCAGGCACTACTACAGGCTCACTCTAAACTCATGCTTAAGGTCAGCATGTCCTCAAGGTTTGCTTGTGTAACTGCTTTTACACTTATTACTCATCCCACATCTCTGTCAACAAGATACATCTTCAGCTAAACTGTTGGGTTTGGGGTTTTTTGTTGAGATTTGAGTTGGATTTTGAGGTTTTGTTTAGTTTGTTGGGGTTTTTTTTTATTTTACAAAGTAGATACTTTCAGCAGACATTAGGGAACAGTTAACCCAGGGCACACAGGACAGTAGTAAGGGGCACTGTTATATCTTCAGCACTGGAAAAAGAACTGCACAAGGTGATGCTCAGGCCTTTTGTTCCCATCTTGCAACACACATCCAAAGTACCCAGATGGCTTCATACTGAAGAAGTTGAAAGCTCACAAAGCCATGGCAAAGAGCATCCAGAAGTGACCTGCACAATGCCCAGAGCCAGGTCCTGCAGACCCATCACCAGCTCTGCACTGAGCCTTTTCCTCTCACACATCCCACAGGAGGGGGCTTGCTCAGCTTCTAGAGGGTGTCCTTCATCAGCCATCATCAATCACAGTTTGCTGTACAACCTTTACCTCCTCAGACTCAGGCTGATTCACTCCTGTGCATCCCTTATCCCATTAAACTTGAACACCACAACCAAGGAGGAAAGGGAGGCTCTCTCCAGAGGGAGACACAGGTGCAGGGATTGGGCAAATGAAGCCTTGAATCAAACGTGGCCTTGCTGCTCAGGCACAGTAATATTGTCCTGAAGCACATCCTGTGACAGTATTTGTATTTAAATCTGTGCTTTCTGCTGCTTTGGAAAGTACTGCCAAAGGTCCTGAATGTGTGACCTTCACAACTCACACGTGTGAGAACAATTGCTCCCACAGCAACACTGACATTTTCAAAACAATAACGAAAGAGTAAATGCCATTATGGCTTCTAAGAAAGCACCTTCAGTTTGGATTACTTTTTTCTTCTCAAAATAAATATTCTCAGGAGATTAAGTTTGGTCCTTGAGTTCCAGCAGATACCCTCAGCTGGAAGTGCATCCTGTGCTGGCCCAGAGCAGTGACCACCCTGGCAGGGCTGAACAGTGCTAAATAAATGAACCCAGCCTTGTTCAGCAAGGAACAATAGGAAATTTTCCCTAGGAAAGAGGCACAAAGCTTAATGGGGTGCAGTTTTCGAAGAGCAGAACTGAGTGCTACAGAAAAAAAACACAGTCATGCTCCTTTCCTCCAAATAAAAGGTGCAGCAACTCAGTGCCCTATCTATTAAAAACAGATAGGAGAGAACATTACTTCTGTAAATTGTGCACATCAGACTCTGCCTAAAAACCAGACTAACAGCAGGGACCATATCTCTGGGAGCAGCTTTTCAGAATATCACTCTGCCACTGGAGAGACCTCTGTCTTACAGGCTTTGAAACTCTAACCACAGCCTCCACACTGGTAAATTAAATATGAAAACAGGGACTGGAACTGGTCTTCCAATATACTTCACATTTTGCCTTGCTTGAACTGGAGAAACTCTTGAAACTGTGACTGCTGTGATTGCTTTTCTGAGCTGCTTTCAGGTCTAGCCTGATGAATTAAAAAATTATTTTGCTTTCCTCTTTGTGGTCCCAACTTTTTATGAATAATGACTTTTGCAGCAATTTTTGCAAATTATAGTATTGACAAGTCTGAGAGATAGATGCCCCCAGTAAGACACACAAGAAGGAGAACAGCAGCAGATGACAGAGCACAGAGTCACAGGATGATTTGGGCTGGAAGTGACCTTAAAGATCATCCAGTTCCAACCCCCTGCCATGGGCAGGGACACCTGCCTCCATCCCAGGGTGCTCAGAGCCTCACCCAACCTGACCTTAAACACTTCCAGAAATGGGACATCCACAACTTCTCTGGGCAACCTGTGCCAGAGCCCCACCACCCTCACAGGGAAGAATTTATTCTCAATATCTCATCTAACCCTACTCCTTTCAGTTTGAAGCCATCCCCCTTGTCCTGTCACTCCAGGCCCCTATAAATAGTCTCTCCCCATCTTTCTTGCAGGTTTCTTTAGGCACTGGAAGGCCACAATAAGGTCACCTCCTCTTTTCCAGACTCAGCAATCCCAATTCTCCCAACCTTTCCTCACAGTGGAGGTGTTCCAGCCCTCTCATCATCTAGGTGGCCTCCACTGGACAATCAAAGTGAAGGCTGGAGGAATTATTCAGGGAGTTATTCAATCCATGCAGCTTCCAGCATGGCCATCCACCTCCCTCAGAACATTTAATTTCCAGATTATTCCTCGCTGCAGGTTCTAGTGAGCCAAGACAAGACACCCAGGCAGCACCACACAGGGACACAGGTAACAGGTCTGGGTATGAGAAACTCAGATTTTCTGTTCTCTGAACAGAAGCACAGCTTGAGAATCCAAGAGCTGTCACAATTAAAAATCTTGCTCCCTCCTGCCCCAGCATATTTTAGCTTCTCAGTAACTCATCAATGGCTTTTTCAAGCCTTGCACACAAAGAAGAAAAGCAAAAATTGCAGCAATGTAAGTTGAAAAGTATCCTACAAAACAGCAAATGCATAAAAAAGGGCTTTCTTGTGTTTCTGGGGCATTGCTCCTACACCAGTGTATCAACAAGCACAGGCAAAACCATTTTACACAACCAGTTTTGAAAGCAGCTGGTCACGATCACACCGGGGCAAGGCTACTTAAATAAATCAACCTACTGGGTGTCCCTCCACACACCAAAGCTGCAGGCACTCAGCCAGGTTCAGCTGTAATAGCTAATTTTTGGGGGTAAAATTTTTGACCCAAGAATATTTTGGGCTTGCAGGAAGTGTCTACTTGCCAACCTAATGAGCTGGGATCAATGCTTTCACTTCCTCTGTAGCAGGAAAATGTACATCTCACAGGGATGTAACTTTGCACAGGGTCAATGCATGCCCTGAACACAGATTGTGGCTGATCCAGTATGTGCTGCTTTATGAACCACAGCTTTGAGAAATAGTTCCAAAAATTTAACATTTTTAGGGAGACTACATGTCCTACAACAGACCTTGAAAGGTGATAGAATACCAAAGCAATAATTTAGGTCTTTGCAAAATCACTAAAATTAAGTTATTTTCTTGCAAAAAAATCTACTAATAGCTCCTGAAGGGGCAGGGTATCAGAGATCATCATTAAAATGTCAACATCTGACAGTAACCACAGATTTTAAGAACCTGTCCTGAAAAAAAACTGCTCTACTGCTGTGTCAGTGAGGTCTCAGCAGTTTTCCACTTTCCCTGTCACTGTTTGTAAGACAGACTACAAAAAAAGGCAAAAAGTAGGAAGCTTGCTGATCTACTTAACATTTTAATACCTGGTTATTGGATAAAATTTAAATGTTCAGATTAAAGGCAGCCTAAGATGACCCCAGTCAGCATTGATGAGATTTCTATGAACTCCATAAAGGAGGTCCTTCGAGCACTTTAAGGGCATAGTTCCCCTTCTTCTACATTTAAGGAAGGAGGAGACAAATAAATATTTTCGAGAGTTTATTTGTGGTTAAATCCCTGCCACAATGATTACCAGCAGATACAGCATACACCAGACAGCAGAAGCAACAAGCTCAAGTGCTGATTGCATTCCTAAATTAAAATTCTCCAAGTGGGAGACTTCTGACACCTCTCCCAGCAGCTCATGCAGCTCTACGAAAAGAACAGGATTTGCACACCCATTTTTCTTTTTTACCCCAAAAGCACATTGCTACAGACAAAACGCAAATACAGAAACGTGGGGGAAGATTTCTTTCTTACCACTACCACTGGGGACCACTTCTGGCACCTGGTAACACTCAGAGCAACAGGAGAATCCCCATTTCCTCCCTCCAGGGAAGTACCACTGCTTATGTCTCAAGAGATTTGCTTTCTCATTTGCCTATAAGCAAAAAAGACATTCACCAGTGAATGAAGGTGAAAATACTTTGTTTAGAAGCAAAATGCAATGCAAACGAGCAGCTGGCAACCCAGGTAATGAGTAACTCAAACACTTCTTACTAAAATTATGAGTCTTTTTCTTTTCTCTGCAGGGAAAAAACCCTACTTGATCCTTCTTCACATATATATTTACACTCAACTCCACAGGTACCAACTACTATTGCTTTCAGAGGGACTAACTGGCACATGTCTATGAATTTAAAAGCAAGTGTTCTAAATTTACCACTAATAGTGAAATTGCAGCTTCTATTCAGACAGGAGCAAGGGCTTGCATACACAAGAACTAGCCTACTTTTCTGGCTTTACTAATCAGCATAACAAAAGGTTATTTCATTTCTCTTACCTCCAAACCCTGTCTTGAGAGAAGTTAGTGAAAAGGAAGCAGAACCAATTATCTGCTCTCAGAACACACACTTAATCCCTATATTTTATTAAGAGTGTTTTTTATGATCCTGAAGCAATTAAGCTAATCATTATTTAATTTTAGATTACTGAACTGGAGATTTACTTCAGACACCAGCTCACTTTCCACATAATTTAGTCTCAGTAATTAGAGATGTACTTTACCCAGAGGTGGCTTGTTTAAAGCATGTTATCTAATTTCACAAGCCTCACACCATCAAAGTTTCATGAAGAAATCTACAACTCAAACTTCAAAAATGAGAAAAGCCCCGAAGACATTCACATTTACCAGACTGCAAACCTGTTTTTCCATATTAAAAAAAAATGAAAAAATAAAAAATTCTCCAAACGCATGCCCAGCAAGTTAATGCATCACAAAAGCAAGCACAAAGCATTTCTATAACCCACCCCTCCTTCAGCAGGTTGATAGAACAAAGAGTGCTCCTCTCACATGGATCACTTCATTTTTATCTTATTTTAACCAGGATGTAAACTCTGCAAATATGTTTGATTAGGATGCCCAGCAGGTATCTGCCACAGGATGTAACCAGTGATGAATCACTCAGACACTTAAAGAATTCTGTGACAGTGGTATCAGAGGAGCAGAAACAGGGACCAGGCAGGTTTATACTGCACATGCTGACCCTGGACATGATGCCATTGGAAAACTGCTCAGTTTCAACCTACTTCAGACAAAACTGTGATGTAGAAACCAAACTGTGCTAGGAAACACCATTTATCCTGATAGCTCCTACCCCCCAGCTCAGCTTCAGTTCTGCAGACAGGTAATGCCAGTTCACCCAGGCTAGGACATCGTCCAAGGCCAGTTTTATATCAAAACACATCTCCTGGCTTTTGGAAGGGCATCATCTTCCACCACTGCCACTAAAGAGAAGGAAAACATGACCAGGCAAATATCTGAAAAACACACACTGCTTTTTGCAACATTTTGCCTTCTAAATCCTCCAACAAAACCAACACATGCATCTGCTCAACACTCAGCTGAAAGTAAACTGTATTCAAACCTCTAAAAATGCAGAAGATGCAGACTCATTTCAAGATTTTAGTGCCAGTGCTTTTATGAACCGGTTGTACTTGCCACATACAAGAAAGGCTACAGAACTCACCAACAGCATGTGAGATTTCAGCAAAGACTGACAAAGTAGAATCAGAACATGAAGCTACAAACAGATAATAACAAGACAGGTTGGTTATTGGGATTGTGTTCAAAATAAATACAAGTAAGCCTCAGCTATCTGGATATTCGACAAATATACTTTTCCATGTGGTATCACATTAAAAGTGCAAACTTGGAGACAGAGGAATTGTGACAGCAGTAAAGATTCTGCCCAAAAGAGATGGTGCCTGACAGCACAGAAAGAAAAGTCTGCAGGCTTCTTGAAAGTAACTGATGAAAAGACAATTCCCAACAATCAGTCTGGTTCATTTTTAACTGATTAATGGCTTGCATACAAAAAAAAAAAAAACAAAACAAAAACAAACAAACCAGAACAAACAGGCATCAGCTGGTCAAGGGTGAGTTCAGGCTTGAACCCCTGAGAATAGCAAAGCTCTGGGAGAAGTTTTTGGTGACAATAAACCTACATGCTTAAGGAAGCCCTATTATGACACATTACCAGCCTTCTTTAGCTCCAACTATCTTTGTAGCTGCTCCATCTAAATATTCATCAGAGGGTCTATGAAAGTATCACCAAAAGCAGGTGGTTCAGTTGTCAGTGCTGGTGGGGGAAGGTGATACTGTGAATTACAGGGCTGGGGGGAATCTAGGTTATAGGCTAAAGTATAAAAAATCACCAAAACATTCCTGCAAACCTATACAACAAACAAATACTGCTAAATTTAAAATAACAGCATTAGCCACTTTGTTTTCATTAAAATCCACACATGCAACTATGGCAATAAAAAGTTCATTAAAAAAGCTCAGCAAGTTACGAGCAGTATCTCATCCTGCTTCCCATTAGCCCACAACAAAGGGAGCCTTAAAACCAATGCAGCAAAAGTTTAGTTGCTCCTTGGAATAAGCACATTCTCTGGTCTTGAAGCAATTCTTGAAAACTCCCTCCATGGGCTATCAAAGGGATCTTTGCCTTTCTCACTGCCTATGTACAGCAACTCTCATGCATATATTTCACTAAAACTGATAAAACTGAGGTCAAAGTTCCCAAAATGAAAGAGTGCAGGTGGCAAGAGTACAGTTTCTGGTTCAACACTGAAGCACAGCAGTGTTATGCAAGAGAACAGGATCTCAAAGCAAGCTTTGATCTGGCACTCATTGTACTGGTGCCTGCTAACAGATACCTGAGCCCCAAAGAATGAGAGAGGAGCTCTTCCCATCTGAGATCTTCCTCTTCCTCATTTGGAAAAACACATGTATTTATATAGAGAGATATATATATATATATAACATCATGTACTGGACACTGCAAGCTGTATCAAATTGCTTTTCTGATGTCTTCTAAAATGGAACAAACAGATTTAGGCAGTACATTGAGGATGAGAGTCACATTTAAGCATACACACACAAGTATTTTTCCATTTCCAACAGTGCTGCAATTAAATATAAATGTGCATGCACTTCAACACATGGTTTCTTTCTTGCACAGTACCTTGCCCTGAATTCAATATAACCTTCAAACCCATGTTTCCATTAGCTACTTTGTGATACCACAGCTCTGAACATATTCTCAGTGCTCCAACATTTAAGGCATACAAGACTCAAAAGTGGCCACACACAATTCTATCTTCAGCATCATCTCACAAGGAGAACATTTCATTCCTTTTTATTTCATCCACTCCTTCTTTCATTTTTCTTGAATAATTTATTAAAACTACTGAAAGTATTTTCTGGTCAGCTTTCTTCCTCACTATAGGAAGCATAAGTATATTTGAATCCCTGGCTCCCCTGGTTCCACAGCTTGGTTCCCTCTCCAAAGGTCATCTTCTATATAATAACCAAACATTGATGGACTAATGTCAGAGGAAAAAGGGGAGGGGGGAAATGATAATGTATTTTTAATCACAAGCTGAATTTCTCCCTAGATAGCAAAGCTGATTTAATGGTGTGCCCTTCTCTCAATGTCTTATGGAATCATCCATCACTGACAGAATGACTTCAAGAAATTCCTTCTGCTACCATCCTACAACTGTGACCATCACCTCTCAGAAGAAGAGCCTCTAAAAGCAAAACACTGCCCTAAAGATAACTGGAAATTATTGACTTGAAGGTGCTTTCAGGAAAAAGAAGTCTTCACTCACAGCAGGAAAACCAGAGAAGATGTCAGTAAGTTAAGATGGGTGTACAACAATTAATCAGAAGTGGCTTCCCCCCTCATAATGCATAACTAACCTGTGAACCTTCTTACCATGGCTGTCAGAGGTGGTGCAAGCAGAGTGAAAAGAGAACTGGAATCCTGAATGACACAGAGCAAGCACCAGTCACTGTGTTGACTGCAAATCCTTTAGTAAGGAAATCCCTTATAAACCAGACTACTGACCACTAGATGGACCAACAACAGACAAATTCTCTCCTTTCCAAGAAGGAAATTAGACTTCTTCAGTAAACAAAGCTATTCATTTTCCATTGCAACTTCCAACCAAACCCTTCAGCTTTGAGCTTCTCTCTAAGAGAAGATGAAATGGGTGAATGTATCTGCAGACTCATAATTCCACAAAGTTCTGTGTTCACTCATCAGGAGACTTTGAGCAGCAGCAGCCCATCAGCTCCATCTAACTCTGTCCCTAACCTTGTGGAGCCAGGGCTCTGATGGATAAACATCCTGGAGCAGGTTCAGCTGTGTCAGCCTAAAACATTACTTTCCCCTCCTGTCCATCCCAGCCTTCTGCCAGGAATCACTGCTCCACAGCACAGAGCATCACTTTAACCCTCTGATGAAGGTGGGTTCTTATCACAACTCTTATTTATTTTTCTATAGGCAAACTGCACTGTGATTTTCCAGCTGTGACCTGCTGGGGCTGAAGCAGCTGCACATGGTCCTTTCTGCAGGGGTTGGCAACACCTGGAGGAGAAGGTGATATCTGAGGTCATGGCAGCAGGTCTGATACAGCTCTGGTCCAAGCTGAAGAGGTTCAATTATTCTTGATGAAAGAGGCTGTAATTTGTCTGTTGCTAGAGCCCAAAATCAGACTAAGTCCTCAGCAAGTTATCTCAGTATAGCAGTACAGTGCTGGAAAACTTTCAGCTCACTCCCAGTTTCAGATGGGACAGAATTTCAAATACAGGACAGGAAACCATGGCCATGTGAAAACGAAGCTGGGAAAAACACAGCTGCCCTAAGCAACCAGGGCAGAACATCTTTGAACCAAGTGAAGTGTGCCCTGTCCTGGGAAATCTAATCCCAGTTACAGTCCAGACAAGTTTACTCCCAAGAGTAAGCTCTTAGAGCCTTGCAATTTCTTACAGCCTGGTTACCTCTGAGGTTTTTCCATGATTTAACCCTGATTAAAGGTCTGCATGAAAAACAGCATAAGAGAGTAAGTGTGAGAGGGGAATTTGAGCAGGCTTAGCCAAGGGTTCTGCATTTCCTCGTGTTTGGGAATGCTTGGGGGTTTAGATGGGTTTATTAATGAAATTTAAGTTGTGAATAAACCTTGAATGCTGATGCAAGTTCATCCATAAAAGCATTGCCTAAATTGACTTCTGGGGGAAGAAGCAGGCTCTGAAAAAGGCCCTAAATTATTTTTTACATGATCATGAATTGTACACTTTTTTTTTTCTTATTGCAATACATAATGTAAATCTGTCACATTCAGAGTAATTCTAAGAATATTTTTTTTTTAAGCACTTGAACACTCTTTTGCTTAGAATAAGCCCATTATAGAAAATTTTTATGGTAATAGCAGAACACAGAACATGAAAAGCACAGCCTTCCACAGAAAAAAGAAGAGGTGTTGTTATCAGCACTGAAATACAACAGAGACAGACCTAAGTGGAATAAGTGTGGGATACATACACAGGAATGATCTGCAGGGTAAGGGATAAGCTTAGCTTACTAATTTCTCTTCCCCTTTCACTTTTTCTTAAATAACAAACAAACAAAAAAATCAGTGACAAACATCCTTCCTCTGGCTTCCATCCTGCCTCACCATTTCCTCTGGCTGACCTTTGTAACAGCACATCCCTTTCACTACAGTGGTCCTCTGCCACCTTCACTTTGTGCCCTGCCTCAAACCCTGGGGCTGAGGGCCCCTGAACTGCCCTCAGGTGCTGCATCAGCTTTTCTCCTATGGCTGTGATGTTTTCTTTGGTGTGCAATAGATTTATAGGTAGCTTTTAGAGCTGTAGGTCTTTAAGTGGACTTCAGTCAGGAAAAAAAGTCCCTAAACACAATTCTTCATAATTACCCAGTAATCAGAAGCAACTGATCATTAACTTTCGTGCTCTGATCTTCCACAAGAAGACTTTCCAGTTACTCCAAATTAATCATTTCCTTAGGAACTCCCAAGCAAAGGTAACAGGAAGGTGCTATCTCATGGGATTTGAGAATTGCAGCGAGTTCTTTGGCAGAAACACCTTCCCTTTACCAGCTTTGCATCTGTAAGGCTCCACAATGAAAATCTGTAGGTGAAGTGTCAGTGAGGTCAGGATTAAAACTCTCAGCCACCTGTACATCCCAGCACGCCAGACTCACATCACCTTGGGCTCACCCACACCCTTTCCCAGTCTACTTTAAGCCCCCTTTACATGAGACTGTCACCAGGGTCACAAGTCAAGCAGGTTTGGCTAAAAATATCCCCCACACTGTCCCTGGTCTGCCTCACTGTCATCCACCTCACCTGGACATCATCCAAGAGCCAGCCACGTCCCAGCACTGGGCACAAACCTGTTTGTAGCTCAGGGATCCTCCTCTTCAGGAGTTATTTTACTCCCCCTGGTTAGATTAACTACCAATATTTCTGTTTATTCACTACTCATAATTCGTATTTAATTGAAATTAAAAGGTTCTAGGATGGCAATCTAGTTAAGAACTTTAATGAAGAGCACTTTAGAAATAAAATCTATTATAAAGCACTTAAACTAATGAAGGTTGCTCCCTGTCCAAAATCCTTAGCATTCTGCACTAAGAAGGTAAAAGTCTTTAAAAGAAACCTTTAAAATTCTGAACTGCTGCAGGTAAGATCTGAAGAGGCAACAGTGAAACAAGCTACATTTGGTATCATATCTCATTCCAGGACAAAACCAGGAAAAAACAGTTTGATACACCTCTACCCTGAGAAAAATAATATTATTCTTTGTTACGGGTGAAGTAATTTCATAGTGAATGAGATGATAATTTTGAATGCATCATCTCTTCATGCTCTCAGAAAAATTATATATCTGCAGACTCATAGTATAGATATTCATACTCATACCAGGGAACAGTGTCTTACAATAAAACAACAAACTAAAAATACAATTGTCAAGTGGAGGTAGAGAAGGCCTAGCTCCCTTTCTGTAGAACTTGTAAACTGAAGTTTTGAACCATTTTTTTTCTCCTTTGTTTACACAAGTAGTTTTTAAATACCATCTTAATAGCATTTAAATTACCCAGAAATATACATAAATAATAGATTTCCAGAAGCCTGATGATGCTTGCAATCTAAAATAACAATGTCATTAATTCCTACGAGGAAGAATTGTCTTCACACTGTCCTACCTTGGTCAAACACAGCGAGAGAGTAAATTTGGTTAAAAGCAGGGTGGGAGGGGGAAAGAAACCAAGTCAAACAGAAGAGAACGCAGCTGAGGAGACGAAAACCCTCATGATCAAAAGCATGGAATGTGTGAATTTATGAACCTTGCAGAGCCAGGGAGCTGCCCTGCCAAGGGTCTGTCCATGCTCCTGGGACAGGCAGGAAAACCTCACCAGAGCACTCTGCCTGCCCAGGCAGGGCTGGCACAGAGCCCCAGCACAGCCCAGCCCAGCCCAGCGTGACTGAAGCAGGTGCCAGCTATTTTTATGTCTAAACTGCAGTTTGCATCTGACCTGCTCCCCAGTTTGAAGGCAGCAGCAGCTCCTCTGGGAAGGCAGAGGGATGTGCTCCCTGCTCATCCTGGCTATGGGTGGGCAGGAATGGCCCTGGAATGGTCTGCAGGAATGGTCTGCTCCAGCCAGCACAAACCAGCATCTGTCTGATGCTGCACAAGCTGGGAGATGCCCAAAAGGCTGAGCTCTCATCCCTCATGCACCACAGCACCCACCCTTGACAGCCCCAGGTGATGGGGGGGAGTTCCTGGACACTGAAATGTCTGCACAGTTTGTAAATAAAGGAGTGTGGCACTGAACTCATACATTTCAAAGGGCACTGAAGTAATAATCTAAACTGAAACTGATTTGGAAGTGTTAACTGATCCACCGGTTCACTCTCACACTACAGATCTCAAAGGACTGCTTGGAACAGAATCAAGTGGCCAAGTGTGTGTTAAGGAGTTGTGTCCACAGCAGATCATCTGCAAATTGAGAATTACTTGAAAATCCAGTTCAAGTAAGTCATTCTCCTGCCATGAAAATCCCAGCTTCTAGGATTAGAGACCTTTTGGAAGATTATTCATTCCCTCATCTCACAGTTAAAAGGATGTCAGAATTACGATATCCTGGACTGTAAACCATTCAGTGAAAGCACCTTTCCTACCAAAAGACCATCTTTTCAGTGAGATCCATTACATATCTCAGGGTTTAAATGAAGTGTTTAGTGTCCATTTTTTTCCCCATAAACACAAGAGCTGAGCAGTCTTCTAATCTTTGAGACCATAAATGCCCAGCTTCTCCAGCTGCAGTAATTAAACTAAAGTCTCATTCCATTACTCACATCAAGTCTCTTCCTCAGCATCTGCTCTATTCCAGCATCTGCTCTATTCCCACACTGCACTCTTCAATCAAACCAAGATAAGCTATTTTCTAAGATCAGCTGACTTGTCTGTCCCTCAAGACATCATTGGAGCCAAAAGGATTCTGAGCAGATATGATGCATCTTGCTAAATATCCAAAATGTCTCTTTTAAAAGGAAAAAAAAAAAGTAGACGTCAATGCAAGTGGTTATTTTTAGCATCTGAGTTGTTCTATATTTATTCCTTTATGTCTTTCTAAAAAAAGCACAATCTCTGATGAAGCATCAACAGAAAATACACCCTGCTGGAAAGTCTGCTTTATGACTCCTGGCTACTGAGCACTGCAACAAGTACATCACACCACCCATCCAGCCACACAAGTTTAAGTGTGCACACAGAACAATGCTTCCTCAGTTCCAAAAAAGTCTGAAAACAACCCAAACCCAGAGACCAACCCAACCCATCTACACAGAAAGCAAACTCCTCAGTATTATCTGTCATTCTGATTAGATGCCACTCTGCAGACTCAAGCTTAAAAACTGCCACTTCTAAGTATTTCTAATTATCTAACCCCTCAGAAAACCCTCAAGACACGTTGTGAATTACCTGTTAAAAACAACACAAAGCACAACCCCAAACTCCAGGACACAACACACTGCAATAAACCCTTAAGTTAGCAGCTCAGCCTGTACAAATACTCAGACTATAAAAGACAACTTAATCTCTTCCTTTTTCTCTTCCCTTATAGCTTTTACCTTCTTGACCTGACGACTCCTGGCCCTCTACCTCCTGTATATTTACCCCAATAACCTTGTGACTCTGACCTTATGCAAATTTTATTTTCAAGGACAACATGCAGTTAATCAAAGGTGTGGTGTGGCTTATTTGTTTGGGAAGATATATGTCAAATGAACAGGAAAAGCAGAACTGTGTCAAGTAAGCTTCTGCTAGTTGCAGTAAACTTGCATTAAAAACAGAAAATAGTTTAAGACAGGGTCTTACATTAACAAAACTGGGAACAAAACTTGCATTTTGAAGCTAACAGTATTTTAATTTTCTGCTTTAGAAAGATAGCTGTTATCTAGGCACAGCTATTTTAGATTTTTGCATTATGCTAGATACCCATTAAAACAGCAGGAGTTGGGAGATGGGGTGGGGAAAGACAACACATACCTCTGTGTATTAACCTGAAACCTCTCTCCTCTGACCTTGAAGAACTCTGTCTTCCCTCCAGGTACTCCCTACCTACAAGACAGACATGTCTCATCACTCAGCCATGCCCTTCAAGTATTTTACCAACTGGCATTACTGCACACTGACAGCTCTCTGATCCCAGGGTAAACAGCAGATGGTTGAGGGACTCCAGAGCATGAAACCACGCTCAGCACACACACTGATATCAGATGAACAGGTTTGGTCAGTGGCAGGTGATTACTACCTTCATACAGTGCAAATCACCCAAATCGGAGATTTTCCACAAGGTAAAAGTAGAGATCTTCAAAAAATTGTACACTTTTGAAGTTAAAAACAAACATTCCCTAATTACCCCGATCTCAGACTGACCTTTGTATATTTGTCTAGAAAGACCTTGCACTACATAACTGTTGCACTATGGAGGCCAGAATGACTCCAGGTTAATCTTAAAACAGGCTGTTCTGAAAGCTTTTAACTCAGCAAACCCACCTAACTCTCCGAACTTGTTGAGAAATATTTTTCCCTGCTGATTAAAATGGTTCCCATGCAGCTGTGATTTCACTTTAGTCTTCTGCAGAAAACTGAAGACAAGAAAATACCTAGTTTGAATTTAAGGATCCTCTTCTCATAGCAACATAAAATCCACCAAAAAAGGCAATTCTCTCACTGTTGCTCCTCCTCTACTAATAAAAAGAATAGTTTCTGTATCCCTGTAAAGCACCTCAAAGCAAGACAGGAGAAGCATGCAAAACCTTAGTGAGAAATCAGATGCTTTTTATCCTCTCTGATTATTAAAAACAAACAACAAAACACATACATTAAGCAAAATAGTTTTGCTTAAGAAAAGTTCATCTGTGGCAGAAGGAGCACATCAGATTTATTCTTATTTCCTAGATTAAAAGCTATTTAGTTCACATGAAAAATTCTGAGGCAGTTTGTCTATCATTAATGAATTGGATAATCCCTTTTTCAAAATGGATTAAATTCCAGAATAAGCACATCAAGAGAAGTTTGTTCAGAAACCTGCACTGTGAATGGAACGGGGTTTGCCTCTTGGCAACGTTCACGTCTCCTCTCTTACTGAATGCCCAAACATTGCTGATTTATGGATTTTGTTAGTATTTGGGTACACATACAACCTGTGCACTGAAAGGCACAGCCAGCCAGGCACAGCCCATTTGTAATTACACCTGCTCACACATCCTACTCTGAGCAGACCTGAGCTGGTTCTTCACCACAGGCCACAAACACAAAGCTCCCAAGGACACAGACAATCAAGGGGGTCCCTCCCCAGGCCAGCCTTGCCGTCATCAAGAGCACACCAGGGACAAAAATAGCTTCTTCCAGAGGAATTAAGACCTGCAACATGACCTCTGGCACCTGCCCCTGCTATGAGAAAGTGGAAAAAGCAACAGGTCCAGCAAGAACAGACCCAAGTCCCAGCCACAGCCAGCATCAAAGGTAGCAGCTAAACAGAAGGCAAAGTAGCTCCCTTTGCACTTTGATATTTGATGTTAACAACTATTTCTGCAGCTCTCAGTCCTTTGTGATCTGCTTTGCCTTTCAGACTTTGTGCCATTTCTCTTTCCTCAGTATTTGCCCTGCCTTCTGTCATCTTCCTCATCATTGCTGATCACCAGCCCTATTTTCAGCTTTATTTTGTATCATTCTGATTCAAAACATCCTTTCCCAAGACAAAGATCAATCTCCTTTATGAGCAAAGAACCATGGTCTATTGGTTTATACTGCCTTCCAAATAAGCCTGGCCTAAATCCCCCACAGGAACACTTGGGATATAGGACACCTGGATGGTTTGATAATTCACTGGTTATCCTCATTCTAAAATCTCCAGGCACCACTGCCTTTCTTCAGCAACTTCTTCCCTTGAGATGGCAAAGCTAACAGAGGTTTTGGTAAATTTGCCTTTCCTTCCCCAGCCCAGCAAAGCAGAAATAGCACTCCAAGTGCCCTGAAGCAATTCCCCTTGAGATCTCCTCAAGGAAGGTGACAGGAGGCACAGACCTGGAAATGAGGAAGATCCAAAGGGTTGGAGGCTCAGCAAAAATGCTGTACAGGATAATCTAAAGGGACAAAAGGTTGGTTGATCTGAGTGCACACACCTGCATGAAAACACGGGGAGGGCAGGTTAAGCAGATTCCAGATCCCTCTCTTGCTTTTTATTCATCAGTGCTCACACACTAATAAGTCATGGCACAAAGTCTGGTTGCCCTGTTCCACTACGTTCTGAGACACTGATCACAATGGTTCTCCTCTATGACAAGTGTCTTAGATGAGACCCATGCTGGGAACCCCAAATTTTTGAAGCAGATGTGTGAAATTGTGTCCACATCAGCCACCTGTGACTCAGAACCCTGCAGATATTTGCATCCAGCCTTTTGTGCCAGCAGAACCAGGCAGTACATGCCACCTCCATCAGACAAGATATGAAGTCCTGGCCTGGAAATATCTCTCCATGGCCTGCAATCAGCAGGACTAGCAAAGAACTGCCCCCACTGTTTATTTAACAGCACCAGGCTGGAATCAATTCTGCTCACACTGCCTGGGGATCCACAGAGGGAAAAGGTACAGGTTACCTTGCAGGTAACTCCCACTCGATGAAGGTAAAATGTCTGGAGACATCCTTGGAAACCTTGATCATAAAATCTGTCCTGGTTTGAAGGACAAGTGTCTGCCAGTAAAGGCAGGAGCTTCTCTTTGAAATGGACAATGTAAACCCCCTCCCACCGAATAATTATAATTTTGAAATTAAGGGCCTCTCAGGCAAAGAGATGGGAATTAGGAATAACAGGTCTTTACTAGGAAAATTAAAATAGCAATGCAGTATTACAAAGAACAATCCCAAAACAGTGCCAGAGTCAGAATCCAAGCTGACACCCGTCAGTCAGTCAGGG
>JANRGV010000051.1:107721097-107746464 GCA_024734035.1 Alethe castanea
GGAGAGCGGTGAAAAGGATAATGCAACATAGTTCTTTGTGTAATGGAGAAGTAGAAGAGAGGTGTGAAGAAACACTACACACATATATAGGGTAGCATGTGAAAAATAAAATAGAAAAGACTTATTGGTCCAAGAAGGCAACATTTTTTTGAAAACATAATTTTTGCAAAATATCATGAGTCACACGGCTTTCTTGCACCCTGCAGGTGTATAATCATTGTTAGAAATTCTTGTTCTTGTAACACCTGCGAAAGGGAAGGTTTCAAGGCTGCTTTTTCCCTGGTTCCCAGCAGCATTCTACAACACTCTAGTGCCTGCTCCTTCTCATTTCACATATCAAGAGGAATGGCATCCAGCTGGACCAAGCTTCTTCGCTGGGCCAGAGGAAAACCAGCTGCAAAACTTGAACAAAACTCCTTTTCTGTCTTCCCCAAACAACAGAATGTGCAGAAAGGTGAGACCCTCCTCTTTTGGATGTGCTTTTGGAGAGCTGATGGTGAAAAACACCCACTCCCTGACACCACCCTAATCTTGGAAATCAAGCAGGGATTCAGGCAGCAGGTTCCATAGGTCACTCAAGTGAGCAGGAAGAGAAATAAAGCTTGTTCCCACAAGAGGCTTACACAGACATCACTGCCAGGGAAATGACACTCTAGCATCATCCCTGTGAAACAGGGAGAGGATAATTTGACACTTCCTGGAGCAGCAGTCCAAGGAGCAGAGATGCAGGGGACAGGTTTCCTCCAAAGAGCTCTGCAGCACACGCACAGGAAGGATGGTCAGCTGAGGGAGAAGAGTCCATCAAATGTAAAGAACATGAAGAGGACAAAGCAAGTAAAACTGAACTCTCCTGGCCTGCTCCTACTGCACTGCACACGGGGTTAAAGCAGATACAGCCACTCAGCTCCCCTGGCAAAGGGATCCTGCCCTGTGTGGAGAAAAATCCACAGAGAACAGCTCCAAAATCCCAGCAAAGCCCAGCACTGGCACTGAGGGGGAGAGAGGACTTCTGCTAAAAAGCATTAAGAGAATTACAAGCCATACTGCAGTACAGTTCTGTTGCTTGGGGGTTTGTTTGTCTTTATAAACTTTTGTTTCAGATATCTGATGGACAGGTAAATTTTCAATCTTCCTTACAATATGTACCTTTCTCACTGTGGTTATAATCCCCACAGCTACTAGAAAAAACAGGGATCAACATGTCTATTTGAACTACTGATAAAGACAGAAAAACACACCACACAGTCCTTTGATTTCCAGTTTGAGCAACATCCTGAGCCTGAACATTTCACATGGGTGTATTTTCCCCCCTTCCTCCTCCAAACAGGACATTCAAACACCCAGAGGTCATCAAACACAGAGTAGTATTAACCAGCCTCTCAGGATATGAATCCCATGGGCTCAGGGCAAATTGCTGAAGCCTGTTTCTTCTCCAGTGGACCCTGTGCTGATTCACAAGCCTCATGAAGAGCTCAAGGCAAGAGCAGGACTCCACTTTGGCACGCACCCTGCCAGGCAAGGCAACCACTGCTACTTGAAATTCTACTCTTAAGCTTGACCACTGCTGCTACAAGCAAGGCCAGAAGGCCAAATTTGGTCAAAAACAAGTCAGGGGGTAACCTAATAGGGTCTAAGCAGGGTGGATGATAAGGGGCCAGTCCTTAAAATAATTTTTTTGACTTTTTTTCTACAGAATTCTCTTCTTGTGTCCCAGAGCATTGCAGCAAGTAACACTACCAAGTGCTTCACTGAACCACTGCTTTCCAAATATTTCCATTTTACAGTTCACCATGAAGCATCACCAATTCCCACACAAGGGCTCTGCTTCAGACATGCACTGAAAATGTCTCTGACCCTGGCCCTTCACTATTCTGGATGAGTACCTACAGAAAGGGGATATCAAAGGAGAGAGGGAAGGTTTCCTTACATCCAGGCTCACCCTGACACAAGTGTCGTGAGGAGCAATATTTTAACTCAAGTGTGTGTAGGAAATCCCAAATCTTCATGAACATATTGGAGACTAAAATAATTTTTCAGTAATTTCTTGCTCTGTTTCTTTGCTTTCACCACTCCTGCTCTATATATAATACATGCTGGCCTATTCTCCAGTCATAAGCACTGAGATGTGAGAGAAAGCAGATCTCAGGCACTCACATTATCACCACCTAGATGTAAATCCTCAGTGTTGGCTCCCCTAAAGAGAAGAACCAGCTGCAGAACAAAAGGAATAAATCTCTTTATCAGGCAGTTCACTTCTCTTACAGGGTTGGACAACAGGGAACAGCCAACCTGGGGGGACAGGGATAAAAGGTATAAAAAAGGTCAGTGTAGGGAATAGACTAAGCAGATCTGGCAGCTGCCTGCAAAAGGGGACAGAAACAGTTCTACTTCCAAATGGGGTTAACAGGACCCTCAGAAGCACACAGGATAAATCCTTACCAGAGCTGTACACTCATAACTAGTGCCATCCATTCCTGTTCACGTCTGGACAATACTCTGAAGCCTGGGGAAAGGACTAATTTGAGCACAGCTCTTCACTGGGCTGATGAATCAGCTCTCCAGTGTGCATTCTCCTTAGGGAGAAAAGGGAGAATTGGCAGAGGACAGCACTGCAGAAGACAGCAATACAAGGAAACAGCTGCTGGATTTGATGCAGAAGCAGCCCATCATGTGGGGAATATTTTGGTGCAGTGTTCTTGGCCAAAATCCTCATCCCCAGCATGAAATGGAACAAGCACATTCCCTTAGGAAATTCACAGGCGTTCCAACCCCAAAATGCTGGCACAGCAAAACCCAAGGCTCTTGGTTCTGCACATGCAAGTAACAGCAAGACAGAAAATACACATGGTAAATATCAAAGGAAACATATCCATGATACTACCCTTGACAGGACTGCAGTTGTGTGCACCCAAAAGTGATGAGCTTGTCACATGCCCACATCTGGATTTCATGAAACCTGTACAAGTTTTTGCAGCACCTAGAGGTCTACTGGCCTTAAGTCTGTGCTATTAACTTCACTCACTCTTTCATAAGATTAAATGCAAAATGAAATCCAAGTCTTTTCTATTAAATTATTTTATAAAACCCTTAAGAATCCTCAGAATAAAACAAGAGTACAATGTAGTAATGTATCTGAATAGTCTAGGCCATAAGCTGTATCAGGTGCCCCAGCCAAACTATATTTAATGTTTTTTCTACATACCTAACTGATTTTCTGCATATTTCTTAGTTTAAACCAATGTTTATAACAAGTGCACTAAACAAGCCATTTTTAAGTGTTTTTCTGCAGCCCATCTAACTTGTTAAAACCCTTCAAAACTACTAAAACATAAATTATACTAAATAAAAAAAACCTAGAAAACAAAATACCAAAATTTAAAAACCCAAAATAAAAGTAAACAATAAAATTCTAAACAACACCCAATCACCTCACCTAAAAAACCCGTACAAAACGCACAAAGATAAAAACACCAATCAAAAAATACATAATTGTGCAAACAATAGTCTTAAAATATATAACTAAAACTAAAAATAAACAATAAATCAACTTCTACATAGCCATGTTAATTTACTGTCCAAAAATCCTTTGTTCCTGCAGTACAATGCACCAGGTAGGGTTTCTATACCCTATGCATGCTCACTTCCATAGGCAAAAACATCTCTAGGAGAGGCTCCTACAGGTAAGGGATGCAGAATCAGGAGTTCAATTTCCTGCTCTCCATGCAAAGGCAAAAACCATCCCTGGAAGTGCTCAAAGCCAGGTTGGATGAGCAGCCTGGGATAGTGCAAGGCGTCCTTGCCCACGGCAGGGGTGTAGGAATGAGATGATCTTCAAGGTCCCCTTCCAACCCCCCCCATTCCATGATGCTATTGATGATTCTGTGAAGCACGCAGCAAAATATTACAACTGCAAATGTGCATGTGCTCCAAGAGCTCTTCACACAATTCAATCTGTTCCAACAAGCAATTTTTATACTTTGAGGAACAGAAGTGGATTTATATTCCTATGCTAGACTGACTGGTCCTCTCCTTTTTCTTGGAAGCAAAAAAAACCTTCTCTCAATTGTCAGCACAGAGATACAGATCTAACTTCAGAGAACTGCAAGTAACCCAACCTTTTAATTTTTCCTAATGCTTCACATGTGTCCCATCAGTAGCAGACTAACGTTTTCCTTATTTGTTCTTTTCCTGCACAGAAGGAAAGAGCTTTCAGTCTGTGTGAAAGACGATGCCTTGGGCACCCCCCATGGGCCTCTTATTGTTCACTGTAACTTATTTCTCCTGCTGGCAACTGGAGACTCATTCACCAGATTTCTCTGGTGACAGGTATAATAAGAGGCAAGCAGACAACTCCTGTTGCATCTTTGGACACCTGCTCTGAAAGGGTTTTCTGTTCTGCACACTGTTATTTGAACACATATTTGACCTTTCCAAGGCAAGAGCCAGTTTTCCACAGAAAAGCCTTGGTCTGACTGTCAAACTGAAGGGTGGTAAAAAACCACTTGTTCTGCTCAAATAGCTTCCAGCACTACCTTCATGAATTGAAAAACCAACAGCCTGAAGGACTTATTTCCAGTCCTGCAAAACACAAGGCTTAAAGCAAATAGGACCTTACTGTTGTAACACAAATAAAACTACGACACTCTATCTGGATTGTAAAAACATAGAGTCCTGTGAAGGAGTCCTGCTGGTTTTTTCACGAGTTTTTTTCCATTCCCCCACAAAAGCCTTGACAGGAACCTGGAAAAGCAAAACAGCAGATTTTTTTTTTAAATTCTAAATGCTGAGCCACTGAAAACTAAGAGAGGGCTCTACATACACAGCAAATTCCTGAGCCCAGTGAGACTCAGGACGTGAGATCATTGCTTCCTCCAAAGTCAGCCTGAAGAGTAGAACCATGCTAACAGTCTTCTGGTACTCACTCAATGGCTTTCAAACCAGTCAGTAACTCTACCCAAAAGGCATAAAAATTAGGTCCTGAAGAAATGGTGAAGAGGAAAACATGCACATCAGATTTTGGGACAGTTCTTGAGCGAGGGGAAGAAGAGCAGATAAAGAAAACTCCATCGGAGAGGCAGGAGAAGCAATGTGAGTGAACAAAGATGCTGCATGAAATTAAAAAACACAGAGGTCACAAGCCACATACTTCAGCAAAGACCAGCATCCCCTGGAACAACTTCCTAAGGGCCAGGACAGTCTTTGTAACTAATAATTTTTTAAATCATGTTTGAAAGCTTTCCTTGGAGGGAAATTAGTTTGCACCCAGATTTATGAGACATGGGTTTATCCCTGGGATAATTCCTATAGTCTCTAATTTTGGCTTGTGACTTGAGAAGACAAGGGGTGGCTCTGCAAAGGAATCAGAAAATGAAAAAGGAGAAGAAAATAAGAGAAAGTACATAAAAAGATACAGAGGGAAACAAAGAAACCACACTGATAATGAAGAAGAATGAGTAAAAGCAGCCTAAAAAGATAAAAGTATGTATGCAGTAAGTGGATTCCTTTTAGTAGAAGATGCGTGGGACAAAATAAATGGAACCCGACAAAACAGTTCTGTGCAGGAAACAATTCTGGGTCTGGAGCAGGGCAAGCAGGGGCCGTGAGGGGAAAGATGACAACTTTATTTGCTTTTTCTCTCAGATCACTGAGTATTTCAAGGATTGCTTCTCCAAGCACAAAATTTCCTGTACCAGAGACAGGGAGCCTGGATCCAGCTGGCCGTGCAACACACTGACCAGTGTTGAGCTGAGCAGTCAGCACACAATGCCACATGATAATAATAAAAAAAATGCTACACATTCACCCTGACTCTTCCAGGTGACACATCCTTAGTGATCCCCTGTTCCAAGCAAAATGTGGGAGCAGATGCTCTTTTAAACTCACTTTTTTTCCTTTCCATGCTGCCCTGATCAATACAGGTGTTGTTCATTTGCTTGTTTGGAGCTCCATGACAAGGGAGAACAGCGAAACTTTACCTGGACACAGCTCTGGGGGGGATCAGATGTGTGCAGGCGTTGTGATCTATGCAGAAGGAAAGGGGACACCAGGAACAGGGACACAAAAGCAAGGCACTGCCCAGCCAGGTTCCTTCTACAGGCTTCTTTAAGCAACAGCCACAGGATCAAGTGACAACAACCAAATTAAAAGGGTTTGCCACATAATGGTGTAAGTTCAGGTCTTTATAGTCAAGAGTAGCTCAGGTGGAAAACTGTGTAGGACAGATCAAAACATCCTGACTGATTCATTAGGTAGAGGCTTTAGAGCAGGCTGGTTTTTGTCTCGTTTACAGCTCTATCAATTAAACCAATCAGGCTCTCTGAACACAGCAAGAAAGTTTATTTAGGGCAGCACAGCAGGCTTCTCTCACCTCTGCTAGGCATGGGATGGCAACTTCCAAGGGGTGCTGGACAGAGGGATCAATTCCCTCACCAGATCCAAATTTACTCCTATTTTGCTGTAAAAATCACATCCAGCAAAACACACAAACAGAAACTTCCAAGTGATAAACACTGCAGAGAAACTTGCAACAGCTGAGCCCTATCTTAGGTAGAAAATGCACACAGCATCATATGCACACAAAAAGCCATAGACAAAAAGTAACTTAGGGAAAATAAGTCTGCTAAAAGTCCTAGAGAAGTAAAAACAGGCAGGTTTACCACATCCTCTTTTGCTTCCACCTATATGTTTCATCCACACAACTTCTACCTGAGAACTGAGAAAAACAAAACAAACAAAACAAACAAACAAACAAAAACAAACCAAAAACCACTGCAATAAGCAGAGATATTCAAAAATATGTTTCCCCTCCCATTAATCCTACAGAGTCTCTTTACAACTCGTGCAATTCTACCCTGGATCAGCTCAGTGAGCCTCACTGTACTGTGTGGTGCCAAGCACTGTTCACTCTGGAGGTATCAGAAAAAACAGAAAAAGCCCTGCTCATGTACTGATAGACTTGAATTACTCCAGAATGACTCAAGGAGAAGGGAATTATTCCTGAGCACCAAAGACAGCTGGCAATCTACTCACACCACATGCAGAAAGACTTTTGAGCATTCAGCGGCACAGTCAAAGAGATTTATTCCTTCTTGCGTGTGCCTCTCTTCTTGTGCTTCCAGTCTCTCTGCTCCTGGGAGCTCCATTATTTGTGTTAAAGTGTACTCTCCTTTTTAATCTACCTACTGCTTTCCAGATTCATTTCACAGCATGGTTTCTAAAATTTTAAAATCAAAGGGGAAGAAAAAAAGAAATCACAACATTTAACATTCGACCTTAGGAAACTAACACTGCCCAAATAAGCAAGTTGGATTTTTTTTTTCCTTTCTCTGTATAAAATTTCTAAACACAAAGAAAGGCAATGGGAAAAAAAAAAAAAAAGATAAATGAATAGCCAAATCCCAAAAAACCAGATTTCTCCTTTTCATTTAAATTTGACAGATTTGGGTCCTACAGTAAGACTGACTACATTTAAGCGCCACCAAAAAGACTCACAGTTGCATCCACATGCCAGTAGTCTGTTTTCACACCTCCTTGTCAGCCTGAGTATAGGGTTAGGCTTTCCCTGATTCTTATTTTCCAGGTGCCACAAAAGGTTAAAATGGAACAGTAGAGCCACTTCCTACATAAAGAAATCAAAAGAAGCGAGATGCTTCTCTACATCCACCACATTCATTTATTTCCATATGGGAAACAAAAGATGTCTCATTATTATCCTCAGAGGGAACATAAATACATGAGTAAAGACAACTTTTCCTAAGTGGATGAGAAATTTAAAAAGTAATTGCTGTTTCAGGAATATGGAATCCATAAAACAGTATAAGTAACTAAAGGTTAAAATATTTACTAGCACATGGAAAGTAGAATTCCATGCTGACAGAGCATCCCAGCTATAGCAGTGGTATTCAGTGGTAAATAGATTAAGACCTCATACCCACTCCAGAGGTGACATATAGGGCAATTGTAGTGACAGGACAAGGAGTAACCAGTACAAACTGAAAGAGGAGAAATTTAGGTTTGACATTAGGCAGAAATTCATTACTGTGAGGGTGATCAGACACTGGAACAGGTTGCCCAAGGTTGTGGATGCCCTGGAAGTGTTCAAAGCCAGGTTGGATGGGGCTTGGAGCAACGTGGTCTAGTGGCAGGTGTCCCTAAAGATCATCGTTAATGTCCCTTCCAATCCTTGATTCTGGGATTACTGCTTTTCTTTTAACGAGTTCCCAACTTCCCCTTGCCCCCCAGCACAATCACCTCGAAATATCAAATCCCAAACCACTTTTAGCAAACCGAGAAACGAGGTTGCCCCGTTCTTCCCACTCAACAGGTAACCCTGCAGCACCAAAGAGCTGCTGTGGCACAGATCCACAGGAGCACTGCTGCCTTACCCACTGCAGGGAAAGCTGCTCCAGGAGACAGGAACCACACCAGGGATTGGGGCACAGCCAGAGGAGCAGCTCCTGACCACCAACACCTTCTGCTCACACAGCTCAGCAGAGTCCAGCTCAGGCTCAGTGCCCCAGAGGAATGGCCAGCTCCACCTTCATGCCCTCTCCTCCATCCAGGGATTCTTCACCAAAGAAGCGCCCCACAGCATCCCCAGCACAAGGCACAGCTGGCCAGATGCCTGTCTGCACACTCCAGATGTGTGCAGCTGCAGGGTGCCAGGCTGGCAGGCACTGCTGGAATGGCAGAGCAGCTCAGAGAGGAGCAGCCAGAACGTTCTGAGCCACACGTGCAAACCAGCCCTCGCGTCCTGCACGGGCCCGGCCGCAATCTCATGTTGCTCAAAATATAAATACCCCTTGGACAAGGCACACAGCCAGGGTAAAGTGCACAGGTAGAGCAAACACACAGCTGCCCTCTGGACCTCTGACAGTTTTTTTTTTTACAGTTACAAGGAAAGGTTATGATTCCTCACGAGTGCATTTTGCCAAGAGCCAAAATTGGCTTTTCAACCCCGTGTCCTGCCCCACTGCCCAGCTCTGCTGTCACCTCCTTCCCAAGCTAAATCCACCCCCTGCAAACTTTACCAGCCCTGCTGCCAGTGATCTGTCATACCACAAAGCAGCAGTCCATTACAGTCCTCAAACATAATTTGAAATATTTAGAAAGCACAGCCTGTAGTATTACTTATCCATTACAATTCCATAACACACTGCTGTGAGACTCTTTGCTTTCCAGTGTACATACTGGCAAACAGAATATATCCTGACCCCTATTCAAAGTAGTGGCTGAATTTTAGACAAAGAAAAATGGGTAAAAATAAGCAAAGTGCCTTCTGAAATCAGGCACATTAAGCACTACTGCAATGAGCATTTGATGCACTTCAAAGGCAAGAATGTTTACTTTCAGCAGTGCAATAATCTGGAGGAAGCATCATTTTAAATGCTGGTCACTAGAGGGATGAGCATGAGTTACTGATCTGCAGGGAAGGTTTTTAGTTATTAATTTCTAGGTTTAAAGCTCTGCTTATGGCTTGACTCTTAAAAACAACCAACTCTGCTCCTCTCTTTCTCTTGCACATAGGAAAAAAAAACCAAGAGAAAAGGAATATATATGTAAACTCCCCCCCAACTTCTCCCCTTCCATTCTATGCCTTGCCTCTCAGAAGGGCATTCAAAAATAGGAAATACTCAAAATACTAAACAACTCAATCTATACAACCTATATAAAAGGAGTCATAACAAAAACAGTCTTAGTGACCAACTAACCTGCACCACCTTAATATCTGAGAAGTATTCAGATAGCAAGAACAACAACATTCAGAGACTCCTTGAACTTTACCCCAATTTGCACTACTGATGTGGCTGCTTTTCAGAGACTGGACTTTCTCCTACTATCTACGTTCATCTTTCTTTCCACAGCTCAGGATGGTTGTCATATTTTTTTATTCTAAAGCAGTTTGCAACAACAACCCCTTTTGTAATTCCAAATCACTCCTTAGGAATGATGATAAAATTAAAAATAAAAAAGCAACTTCATTCAGGACACATGGGAATCTTGAAATCAAAAGGACTTAAACACTTACCAGAGTGTTATTCTCTGGATAACAGAGGATTGGAAAGCACAGAGGTGCAAGTAATTTTGTTAGGGAATGACTTCTCTCTTCACAGGACAAATATTTTTCCAAAGCTGTTAATCACTGGAGTTGTTTCATTTAGTTTCTTTAGACCATCAGAGCCACCATAAAGCTATCACATAATGTTTAGTTTGGAAGTACTGTGTTAAAAGACAATGGGAAAGTAGTGGGGGGAAAAAAAAAAATCTCACCATACCAATCACTACCTTATTCCTTCTGCCCTGACCACAGCAGAGGAGCAGAGGAATTGTATTTCACTGAAATGGGGGCCAGAAATAGGGGAGAGAGCAAGCAAGCAGACACTACATTGCTCAGCTGCCTGTAAACTGCTAAATGCATAATAAAAAACTGGATCACAGCAATAATGAAAATACTAAGGTTTACAGCACTTGCAGTTCCATATGTACCTTTCCTTGAAAACAGGGTAGTCCTACTCCTGTGCACCTACATTTTTGCAATGTTCCTTTATTATAAATTAGTCAGAGACTTTAATTTCAGAGTGATTTTAGAGCTAATAGCCATGAAATCACATCTTCAAGAGAGTAAAATAATCTCAAACTGAATTTATGCACTGACCTATGGATATTGCATATTGGCACTTAAAGCATTTGGCTTTGAACACACTGACACTGAGGCAGGGAGATGAAAAGATGACTGAGGTTTGAGGAAAAGGCTTCCAGGTTAACAGAAAAGAAAAAAAGTTGCTCCTTGAACTTCTAACCAACACTTATGGAAGATATCTGGGTTTCTAAACATAGCATCAAGGGACGTTTTTAGATGTTTCCAAGAGACATCCACAACATCCACACAGGACTGGCAGATGCCACCCTAGACCACTGGGAAACCAGTGCCCTTTGAGAGTGGTGGCTTCAGGCCAGGAGAAATACCCTAAATTACTGAAGGGACATGAGATGGTCAGCTAGACAAGCTGCCCCACAAGCCTCTACAACATTTAATTAAAGCAGAGATAACAGTTTAGAACCAGCCTGGTCCCCCCATCCTGTCCCCTTCCAGACAGTTCATTTGGTGGAGGGACACATGATTTTGGTGTGCAGGAAAAAAAGCTGCTGTCTCAGTGTAAATATTTTTAATATTTTTGTATGGTATCAGTCTGCCTGAAGAATAGTGACCATGAGAGAAAGAGCACATAATAAAAAACCTAAGCTGCACAGGAGGAAAATAAAAGGTAGCAATAGGAAAGGTCTAGGCTTTCACAACACATCAAGGGATTTATAACACTATTTCCTCTATTACTTTGTGAGAGATCATGGCAGTTTCCCTCTCTCTTAAAAAAAAAAAAAAATCAACCAAGCTCCAGTATGAAAAAGCATACATTATGGACTCAAAACCCCCCAGGTTTTCGATACCAGACATTATAGATATTAACTACCTGATATGCACACTTCACACTTTTGGAAAGTGTCTTCTAACCTCACAGAGCCATCCTGTTCTCCAAAGCCACAATGACTGCACACAGGAACCACTATGACATGGTGGTGAACAAAGGTGACATCTTTTGGACTCCAAATACGCTGCCTTAATTTACTTGGGTGCTTTATAAGTTTACTCAGCTCAGTGGCAAGACGTTTTCAATTTCAAGTTCATACTAGCAATGAAACAGGTCAAAAGAAAATATGCCCATTTCTGATCTACAGAAAAAAACACTATGTCAAGAGGAAATTGTTTTCTTCCACTTTGAGCTTTATTACTTTCCCCAACACATTTCATTAGTCAAAAGTACATTTAATACAAAACAGAAATTAGTGTTCCAAAGCCTGAAATGAAACCATGTCAGGAAAGCCAATCACTGCCAATGGGAAAGACCTAGCAAAAATTAGTTTGAACACTCCAATTCTTCTAACTTCTATTGTGATCAATGCCCAGCAACAAAACATGCCCATACAAAATGAACCAGCCCTGACTGAAATTTGAGTTTGGACTGCATTACATTCTTTCTCCCAAAATAACCTCCCATTAAGGAACTAAAAAAGCTGCAATCAAGAACTGGCCAACATAACCAAAATCTTTAGTGAGTTAGCACAGCCCCCTCCACATGCAGAAACTCTCACTTCCATCACACGAACTGCAAAGCTGTCTGTGATAAGTTAACAACTGAACGAGTTTCAAGATAGGATTTCTACATAAATTACATAAACCAGGACTGCCAGACCCAAGGCAGAAAACTAGGACTCTCGAAAAAAAGAAGAGATAATGCATCCTAAAAAATGGGCAGCAGCTCTAAAATGGGTGTAAGAGCCCTCCAGAGAGTACTCTGAACCTCTTGGCCCCTGACAAAGCAGCACAGAGTGCCTTGGTGGGACACAGGGGGGAAGAAGCAGCAGAAACAACTCCACAAGTTCATAGTGGAGAAAAAAAGGAATTTGACTAACAGCACATTCAAGATGTTACAGATCCCAAGGAGCAGTAAGTAAGGCCAGGAGAGATGTGGCACAGGAATTCAGAAGCAGACAGACAACAGGAATCACAGAAAGCAGCAGGCTGAACAGATGATGCCCCACAGCATCTCCCTGACACACCCCTCTCTTCCAACCCAGGCCACCCCCTGGACCTGCTGGCTTAGTTCACAGCTGAAAAAACAGCTGTGGCTGCCCAAATATTACATGTGTAAATGTGGGCAAGTCTGCTGGTTGCCCACAGATGGACTTGGCAGCCCCCATGCCATGGCAACATCAATGTTAAACCCAAGAAAAACCAGCAGTAAAGGCCATTTTCACTGCCTTCATGCTCCTCCTCTTCCTCCCACACACAACTTGTACCAAAAAATGGTAAGAGGTACAGGAAAGAAAACCTGATCTGAGTATACTGGAAGCACAAAAATGAAAGCCACAAAGAGCAAGTGTCACTAGTACAATTACTGCATCTATCACGCTGTGCAGTGTTAAACCTACCTGCTTGTTACTGCAATTTGGGAACTGATTCTAAATGCCTAAAAATGGGCCCTGACAAAACCCACAATAAGTGGGATGAAACAAGGAAGAGAAGGAGGAGGAGGTGAACAAGAGACAATTATACCAAGATAAGTTGGAGATGCACAATTTCACCTGTCTGAGAAGATCCACCCTCTTCTAGAGAAGACATGCAAGTTAAAATTTCAAACAAAAAAGCTAAGTGCAGGGGAAAAAAATCCCCACTTTGTAATCAGGTTGTATCTTCTTGATGCTGCTGGAACCTGTTAAACACTATTGCTGTCAGCCACCCCTGCAGAGAGGACCTATAACAGTGCAGTGGGGATTTTAATTTGTCTAACAACTATTTACAGGTTTAGAAGCACACAGCTAATGAGGACTCATGGCTATCCAGAGCAAATATATACTGTGGAGTGAAGGTAACTGGCTTTCTGCTGTTCATTCTCTCTCTCACATGTGTAATTCCACCAGATTTGTGAACTCCAAACACTACATTATCTGCAAAAGACAGTCTTCCAAGATGTAGGGTCCATTTACCTCACAATAACACCCAAAATGCTTCCAGTGGACAGAACCCCATGTTAATGTTGTCCTGGAATTAAGGTAGAAACACAGCAGGGCTCCCCTCTCAGAAGAGCATCTGGTATTTTCAAAGCCAGCAAACTACAGATTCCCTCAACAGTTACTCAGTTATTAAATGGAGGCTCAGTTTATCTTAGTCCTGTCTGCCCTATGTAGGCACAGGCCACATGAGAGCAACAATAAGACTGAATTTCCTTGTTGTCAGGAGGCAAGTTGTGCCTCATTGATATAATCTCATTTACATTAGAGATACCTTAGAGATACACACATTTTTGATGCATTATTAAGACACAGCTGATGAGAGCTCAGCACTGCCAAGGTCACATGCTGGTCATTGCAGGGAAGAGAACTCCAAGAACAAGATGCTCCACTTGCACTTCCTTGCATGGAGCATCCCAGATTGCCTGTGTTTGACCAACACACAAAGACCTTATGTCCTGCCAAATAATTTTAGGTTCACCATGCACCAAAGAAATCAATTCAGGAAGCTGGATGGTATTTCTTTTCTGCTCACACAGAGTGACAGACCATCACAGTCCATAAATTTTCTGGTACTCCATCTCAGATGCCTGCAAGTGAAGCGTTCGCCGGTACAGGGAGCCAGGAACTTGGCTCAGATTTTAATTCAGTGCTTGTGGCTCTGCAAAACTACTTCAGCACCCACCAGCTTCATGCAATGGCTGCAGTACCAAAAAAGCAAGCAGGACTGTGCTGTAGAGAGAACCAGCACCTGCATTTAAATTCAGCGAGCACTTACCCAGCCTTTCAGCTTTTGTTTAGTGCCCTCCATGCATTCCTTGTAGTTACCACTCTCCTTTGGCTGGTCATCAGGAATTAATTGTGCCACAGAAACTCACTGAGAGCCCAAAGGCTGAAATAAGAAATACCAAGCTGAAGGCACCATGGTCTTTCTGGTAGCTGGGTTCCAGCACCTGTTTTGATCTCTAAGGTCACCACCTTCAAGGCTTTGCTCCACCTTCTCCAGGGAACATGCACGGATTGCAAGTGAATTGCTTCACCTTCTCCAGGAGGAAGATAAGAAGCAGCCCCTATCTGCAAGGACCACTTGACAGCAAAGCAAAAATACCAATATCCTTCCCAGGGTTATCTGATCTGACACAGATAGGTCAGTGTTGCCCTGTGCAGGAATTCACAGCACGTGAGGCTCCAGGAGTGGAGCAGGGCTGGAACACGAGTCTCTCCCAATATAAAACTGCAGGGTGTGCAGCTAAAGGAGATTTCCATAAGTCACCTAACCCAGCTGTCCCCAACCTTTGACACTTTGACAGCAAAGCTTCTCCATCACCTTTTACTTCTCTTCATCACGACTACTAATTTCTTGTCCCCCACTCCCTCCAAGTTAGATTTTTTTTTTTTTTTTTCACAGCAACATAAGGGACGAGCAGGGAAGACCATAACTTACATTCTCTGGATCTCCCCTGCCCCTTGCCACATCTCATAAGGGTTCATTTCCCACCAGGGACCAAGCACTCCAGTCCCCAATGCAGAAACACCAAACCTCAACTCTACTCCAGCATCTGCCAGGATCTTTTCTTTTTGAGCTCCTTCCAGCAACACCGATTTTACAACTCCTGCTTGGCAACAGAAAGCTTTTCCCAAAGTTTTGCAGCTCTCCGTTCTGCATCTTAAATTCCTAACTTGTCCTCTCTACAGCAGGCACAGACAGCAGTTCACTCCCTTCTGCTCCTGCAGCAGCCTTCCAGGTGTTCTCTACATAGAACCTTAAACCTTCCCTTTATTAATGTTTTCTACACATCTCTTTGAATGTTTTTTCCCCACTCAGTTTTTCTTGGTCCACAGGAAAAGGTGTCTTCAGCTGCATGCCACAGTCCAGCTCATGCCAAGGAGAACCATTTGCAGGTGTGTGGGTGCGTGTGCACCCTCATCTAGGGTGCTTGGTTCTTTTTCCTTTGGAGTCTGAGAGCAAGGAAGAGTTTGGGGTTCTTAGGGGTTTTTTGCAATCACCTAAGACAGACTCACATTCAAGTTTCAAACTGCTAACTGGAAGCACTACATCTCTGGTTATTATCAAAACAGGTATTTGGTAGGAATACAAGAAAGCCTAGAGCTTTTTTCCCCTTTAGAAGTTTTGCCAACCTTGCTGTGTTAATGAGCAGTGTTAAAGAAAAGCCTCCAGAGTAAATACAGAGGCACAAATGAATGTAGGCACTGGTATCACCAAAAATTGAAGCTGTTGTGATTAATCTTATTCAAAGGGAGGGTCCAGCAGACTCCTCCATTCCAGACTAAACTGCATTCCCACTGTAAATGATGGTGCCAACCTTTTTTTTCCAGTGTTGGTATTCCTACTGCATTAGGGAAGAGCAAGGAGCCAACTAGACAGGAGGTAGCCAGTTTTATCTGCTCAGTGACAAAATCCCCCTACCCAGGAGTACTCCACCATTCCACACACTGGATCAGGCAGAAACCTAAAAAGAGAGGAACATGGCTCTGTTTACCTCTTTAGGGATCCAGGACAGTTAATGCTGTCCAACAGAAAGGGCAGGCCTGTGAGAGGAATGGAGGGGGTAAAAAAAAGGAGAAAAACTGCAAGTTGGTTATTTTAGGTCGCACAGTAAAACCAAGGCATCTGTGCAATGCTGCAAGGTTCATATTTAGAACTAAATTCATGAGGTTCAGAAAGGCAGCTTACAAACACCACAGTATGCTTCAGACCATTCTTTATGCTTTTTGGCCTGAACCCATTGCTTTAAAAGCCAGTATTTTTTTTTTTTTTTACCAAGCCCACCCCTCCCGCATAACCTTCCCTGCCACAGGGCAGCGATACAACAGACATTTCTCTCCAAATTAAATCCACTTCTTGAATGAAGAGGGTCAGGAGGGTGAGGGCACTGCACTTTAAAAAAGGGCATTAAAAAATAATTATGCTAAACCACGTATCAGCACAAATTAAAGAGAGACAGTAAAATGCCTGCTCTCAGATTGCTTAAACATTCAATTAAAAAAGCCATCTAGGCAAAATTTTATTAAAATAAATCAACAAAGGAAATGCCTGTTAAACCAATGTGAAACCACATTCTTTTGGATGTTCTTTCACTGAGAAGGAAGCCTTCACTGCCATTATCAACCCAATCATGTTCTCAAAGGATGTGCCTTCCTTCACAGCAGCAGTCGTGAAGAGCAAGCAGTGCTAGTTTCAAATGAACCAAGTGCAATAGAGCTTCTGCTGGCTTCCCTTGTACAAAAACACATCCTCCTCCTCCTCTGTCAGGCCCAGCAAGCCAAGTCACCCACAGATAACCCTTCCTAGAAGTTCACAGCTTCCCTTGGGAGCCATCAGGACAGGTTTAGAATTGGTGTTGGAACAGTCAGTGTAGATGGATGTAAAGTACAGCCTTTGCACCCTTCAATGCCTTGGAGGAAAACCAAAGGTTCAACCTCCAGACCAGATCTACCAACAAACATTAAAATCACTGCAGAAATAGAAAATGTTAGAAAATGTTTAAGGTTTAGAGCATTAAAAAAATTGATGGAACATAAACAGTGCGAGAAAAAAAGAAAGGTAAGAAAGGATTATACCAATTTTTTTTTGCTGTAGAGAAAGGTAGATGCTCATTACCTGAATGAAGTAAGACTCCTAGTGGGTTACATACAGCAGGTCCTGTTATTTCAAAGATGAACTTTCTGGTTCATCTACCTGGTTTACTGTGAAGTAACATAACTGAGATGATGATGTGAGTGTCCCAGGACTCATCACCACCACCTGGGTCAGCTCTTGTTCTCCAGCATGCTATTGCTTCTGAAAAGCCAACACACCACTCCAGCAGTGCACTGGAATACACCACAAAAAAAACTATATACAGACAGAAATGAAACAACTTCTTATTGGAAAGTTGTTGGCAAAAGCTTCGAAGTTTAAAAAAACAGAAATACCATCAAGAGGCCTTTGGTACAGGCAGAGCTGCACACATGAGAGTTGCCAGCAGCAGTATACATCTAACACACACTAAATAAACACACATATTTAATGGACATATCTTCATTTCTAGACTCTAAGCTCCAAAAACCTTTACCATAAGTTATGGTCTTCAATCCACAGCCACAGCTCCAGCTGCAACAAACAAGCTGAAGCAATGCCATTTTTAACCAAAGTTTTTAAAGGCGAGGCTGAATGCCTTTTCTGGGGGCTGAGCAGGACCCAGGCAGCAAACAAGCACGTCTGCAGCAGGTCAGAGCCAAGGTCCAGCCCATATCACAACACATCCCTGGCAGCAGACAGCAGCTGATGGCCAGGGAAGAGCAGAGGAGCAGGGCAATCACACTGTGACCCTGCTGCTGCTGCTGCCTAACCTCAGTGATCTACAGCCAAGGCACTGCTCTGCTGCTGCCTTCTAAAATCAGTTTAAGGCACCACTGCTGTTAGGCAAGGAATGCAAACTCAGTCTTTTCAGAGCAGGCAGAGGGCTCACTGAGTGTTTTCCAATGAATATTTGGGCAGGAAAGCTTGAAAGGAATCAGCAGTGTTTGGCAGGAATAGGTCTTGTACCATCACAGAAGATGCTGGGGAAAAATGCAGCTGGAGTGTTAGGCCAGCCAGTTCAGCATCCATTGACAGAAACAACTCAACTTGAGACAATGAAAAGCAAACTGAGTTACTCAAAGTACATCCTATTTCAGATTAAGTCATCTCAATTCCTAAAAGATTATACAAACAACATCCTTGATACAGTGCTTGCTAAATTAGATATACATCTGTTTTCAAGTAGTTGTCCTCTCCACAAGTAAGAGCAATACCACGGGCAAATTCAACACCAAAACCATTTACAAGTTTCAGAAGAGTTAGCTGTGAGCAGAGCCTGCAAAAAGGCATGGTCCTGTCCCCTTGCCATGGGGTGGCCAGGAAAGCAGAAGAAAGATAAAAACCTCAAAATCCCATGATCCCAGTGATATTTCACTGGAAATGGAGATCAATAACAATCTGCAATCTGGCCCAAAGTCCCATTGCTGCTTATCCATTTAGCCAAATGTACTTTACAAGCAAAGCAAGTTTAAAAAAAAAAAAAATCCCTCAAATAGAGGAGACTCCCTAGGAAGAGAGGGGCTCCAATCTTCTGTGCCATCAGTAAACACAGGAAGCTGTCTGAGGAACAGAGACGCCACCTCTGCTGTGACCACCAGAAGGAAAAAACATTGCTCAGGGGTGATTTGGGTCACAGCCTCTTCACTGACCTCAGGAAATGAAAACCTTTCTTTCCCTTTGGCTTCAGCCCTCTTATAATTCAAACCTGGCTGGCTACATGGTTAATAACCCAAGGGCCATCAGCATCAGAGAGATGCAAGAGAAGATTCACCTCAGACACATTAATGAAGACTTCAGAAAGGTATTTGGAGCAAGGAGCCCATAGAAAATAAGACATTGTGCAGCTTAACCTTGGGTCAATCAATCACAGCTGCCACTGGGAGACGAGCTCTTGCATTAGGCAATAAAGATGTGTCAAACCTAGAGCTGCACATCCCTGTTCAGATGGGAGACCAACACTCACACTGAAACCTGCTGCAAGGTTTCCTGCCCTTGTCAAATGAACTGATCATGGCTGTGTTATTTAGCAATATGTCAGCTGTTATCAGAACTTGGGTCCATAAGCAGTCTAGCCCATATCACTACCAGGAACATGAAAGCTGACCTAGCAAGAGAAGACTGAAAATTGGTAACAATAAAGCATGATATGAATTATGTTAAGAAGAAAGACAGGCTGCTTTTGAACCAGCACGTAAATCACACATTTTTCTCCATCATGTTCCCCTGAAAAGACCAAATCTGCATTTGAAGTACGACAACTTTGAATCTCCAGGGGTAAAAAAGCATTCTTTGTGCAGAGTCAAGCTTCGGCGAATCTCGCAGCAGTAATTACAGACACTGCCTCCCCAAGCCATCTGCTGTGGCATTTATAACTCCTGGAAGGGCAGCAGGCAGAGCTGGTGGAGGAGAAGAGGAGACACAAGCATCTCAGCACAGGAAAGCTGTGACACCAGTGTGACCCGAGCAGAACTGATATCCTGGTTATCCAGACCTCCTCCAGCTGGAGACACAGCTGGTGCTCACCCAGCAGAGGCAGCAGTGGCATCCATGCCTTTTCCACATCAAAGGAAATGAGGAGACCACCCTCAAGTCAAACTAAGCAAGCCCAGGCTGGCAAGGCCCCAGTGGGAAGTGTCTGGCCAGGATCTCATCCTACAAATGAGGAAATTGGTTCTCTGGAGTCAGTCTGAGCAGCCCAACTTTCACAGCCAGCAGCCAGGGGAAGAAAACCATTTCTTCTTGACACTGTTTTTCCTGTAGATCAGACATGGGCGTATTTTCTTTTGACCTGTTTCACTACTAGCATGAACTTGAAATTGAAAGTTCTTGCCATGAGCAGAGTAAACTTATAAAGCACACACTTCTCCAAGAAGTGATGCCAGGATAACTCAGAACGAGTAAATCCATCCCTTATCAGGACATGCAGGTTCCACCCTGACCTACACACCTCCATGCTGATGAGCACAGCATCTGCAGGTTGTTTCCATCAGCACAGATACAGGAGAAGAGGCAGCAGGACAGGCTCACCCAGCCTTGCTCACACAAGCAGGAGGCCAAGCCCCGGGCACGCTGCAAATCCCACTTTCTCATTACAGCTGGAGACAATGCCCATTAATTGTTTTGCCATCCATACAAAATTACTACAATACTCACTTCATAGGGTTGTCACAAGGATTATTTAACATCTCTGAAGAGCTTTGAAGAAGAAATAGTGGCTATTGTTCTCAGTACCATAGAATTGGGAACTATCTCACATGAATTTTGCATGACTGTGCATGTGTGACAGCACCCATAGATTATTTTTCTTCCCAAAAAAAAGTGCCTCACAGTAGCTCATTTACTGTTGGCAACTTTTTAGTCAAAAATGTATTTTGTTTTGCTTGGTAATATATCCTAAATAGAGATCAACTTTGACTATTTAATTAATAGATTCAGGTGCTGTTTCTAGTCTCTCTTAATTAGGGAAACATTGCGTTTTTTACAAAGAACTCAGTTTAGGCTGTCAGGGCTTCTGGTGAACACACTATAATTACTTAAGCAATGCTAACACACAAGAACAACAAGAGGAGAAAAAAAAAGGAACTAAAAACGTCACTGAAATCTCATTTACAGCAAATAAGAAAGTCTGCATGGAGAAGAGCTGCTACACAGAGTCCAATGTCAGACTGCTTATGCCTGACCATTAAAGAGCTCTTAGCATTGATGCAGAACACTGTAGCAGTTTAAATAAGAGTTTTGTTTTTTTCTCCCTGAATACACAGGAGCTGTTGGATTCTAAACGTTCTGCAATACACTTGGATCCACCTCACTGGTATGGAAAACTTCTGCCATTTCAGTCCAAATGCATAAAGAATCTATACGGCTTTTCTTTCTCATAAAATACAGGGAAATCAACACCTACTTCAAGGATAAGCATTTTCCTTTTTTTGTTTCTTTTTTTCTGAGCAGTCTGAAACTCCAGCAGTAATCACACAATTAGGCAACAAGGTTGCAACCCAGACGATTTGGCAGAGAAAATTACCATTTCCACTACACCAGGCTTCAAGTGATCTTTAAACTCTTCGGGACACAAACCACATCTTTTGTTTGGAAAGCAAACACCACATTATTGATACTACTGCAAGATAAATGACAGTATAAAGACTAGTCAGCACACCAGCCTTCATTCCCCATCCAAGAGGGAACAGAAATCTCGTTCTCTTTATTCCTCTTTATTTTCCTCTCTACAGAGGAACTGACACCTATGGGTGCACAAAAATGCAGCATTGCAGTAGCAAGCCTCAAGGAGCCTAGATCCCAAGTTCCCCAATTCCCAGGGAAGGCACAAGCCCAAAATTAAAATTACATGCTTGCTCTTCCTAAAGCTGCATGCCTCAGAATAGCCTCAAGGGCTAGGGGGAAAGAAAAAAAAATTAAAACAGAAAAAAATCAACAGGAGCAACTGGGCTGTTTTGGCTGTTTTACCAACAGCAAGGAGATGTACTCCCAAATCCTGCTTTCCCCAGGTTTATCTCATAGACATCAACAAGTTTGGAAAGTTCAAGGTGCAAGACAACACTGACACTCCCACAAAATAGGCATGAAACAGAGAGGTCACTCTGATTGTCTCCTCTGCCCATGAGCCCAGTGTATCCTCATGTACCCTGAGCTGTGCATTATTTTGATACCAAAGCCAGGAATGCTTTATCAAAATTGTCACCCAGCACTTCCTTGGTCAATGCACTGTCCCCCTAAAACTATTTGGGTTTTACTTGGGTTTACCTTTTCTCCAAAAAGAGTCCCATAGGCTTTCAGTTCTTTCTTGTAACACCGAATACTCATTTGGACAAGAACAAAAACCCAAGTCTCCTGCTTCCCCAGACAAATGTCCCATCCAGCACAGTTATGATGGTTAGACAGCTACAAATACATGCACAGCAGAAGGCAGAGCTGCTGCAAAGGATGGATCCAAAGGCAGCACTTGCAGTTTGGTCTTTACAAAAAAGACAAATATTTCTTTCATGTTTGCTGTGACGTGTGTGCAACATGTCTAAGTGCTCATCCTCTCATCGCTGCCATGTCTTGCACACTCCTAAATGTGTCCAGACTCTCAGTCACAAGGAAATGTTACAGATAAATCATAAATATGCACTGACTTTGGAGGCATCAAAAGAAATACATAAGCAAGGGTTCACTTCCTTTTTAACCATTTGCAATTTGGACCTCTGCAATTAATAAACCAAGTTTGGTACACCAGCAAATTAAACACTTCTTAGGTTATCTTGATTTTGCCCACAGGTGCCTAATCAGTCCCTAACTTAGGTGCTGACTCACGCCTGGAATCCTACCAGGATCCTGCATCAGATGGCAAACTGATTTTCATGCAACACATTTAAGAGTATCTTCATCAAGCACGAAGCAGAGGCCTGGGGTTTAGTGTTCCTTTTCCTTATTTTATCTTGGTTAATATCATGCGTAAAGAAGAAATTTAGATAACGCCTTCAAATATCTCTTTATTCCTTTTCATTTTGGTAAAAAAAAAATGTTATCAATTACTTGTTAAGAGCTACACACAAGCAAAAGCACCCTGGTCCTAATGTGGAATGCAAGCATAGACAAAGGGTACTTATTACAGATGTCTCTGCACCAGAAGGTAGTAGAGCAGTCTGAGAAGCAATAAAATCCTAGGTTCTCCCTGGGTTTTGTCATTTCTTTTGTTCTTTATCTCCCAGCACTCTGGGTACCAACAAAGACCAAAACACCTGGTCTTTGTTCAGGCACTGACTATAACCAGGCTATGCATGCACTAATCGAGTGTGAACACTAAAAAACCCAGTGAAAGAACAGGACATTTTTAGCCACTGCAGATGATAATTAAGTTTCTTAATCAGTACCCTGGCCATTCTTATCAAGAATTATGTTCTCATAAGCCAAAGCAGCAAGACTGAATGCAACCTTTCTTAGTTTCTTTTTTTTTTTTTAATTTGCATAGTGTAGAAGCAGCCTCCCAAAATTTATGGCTATCATAAATTTAGAATAGGTGAACTCATTACAGTTAACAGCAATACTTTATTCACACTGGTTCCCCACAAAATGTAAGCCTCAAATCCAATTATTCTGCAATAGTTTTGCAAGTAAACAAAACACCATTTAGGATTTGAAAACAATGCATCTTTCTGCTAACAGAGGCAGAGAAGAAAAAAAATTAAGGCAGCACAGGACTATGCAATAATTTCATTTTGTAAGAAGATTAACACAGAGCAGAAAGCTTTAGCTCTGGCTGGGAAAAGAACGTATACTTTGTGCTAGTAGAGTTCCCTGTAACTGTAAGTGGAATTTTGTCCAGTTTGTTAATGCACCTCCTGAGAGACAAAAGAAACCACAAGGGGAAGAGGAAATGGCATTCTTTTTTTCCATCCGACATTACCTCAACTAAAGCCCATTCTGATTTCAGCCCTTGTCAGGCACAACTTGAGCACTCTCAGCAGAGCCATCTGCAATGCATTGTTAAACTGCACTACAAAGTTTGGATAAGTGGTCCTGCCATTTTTATCATGCTCAGCAGGGACAATCTGGTCAGGTGTTTCTTCTGTGCTTGTTGAATTCCAGCTATATTTGGAGACCAACTGTTCTCTGTCCTGCTTTCTCCAATTAACTGTGTGTATAAGGGTGGAAAGGTGAAGGTGGGAATTAGGCAAGAAAGAGATAATGAGACTTCCTTAAGAGTGCTCTTAGAAAAGGCTGAAAGCCATACTGAAAGTAACGAGCAGCATCTTAGTCATGAAGGCTCAGTAACAACAAATGTGAAAGAAGACTAGAGTACACAGAAGGGAACCAAAAGTCAAGGCTTCTGTGAAAGTTACAGGAAATATCAGAACATTTATGATTGCAATCCAAGGATCAGAACTGTTCATAGCACAAGGAGTTCTGTACCTGCCCAGTGCTCAACTACAACTCCATTCAACTTTACCATCTCCTACACAGCTGTAGGCTTGCAAGAAAACTAATGGAAACTGTACAAGTTCTACTGCTTGTAGAACCAAACTTGAGAAAGTAAACACAGATACCTATCTAAGATTACGTTGAAATTCACACAAAGGAGCTGTGGTTCAAGCACAGTCTCAAGTGAAGAGCGTCACCACAAGAGAAGCAGTGCCAAGTCAAGTGGAGAGCTTCACCACTCTGCTCCCAAACATGCTTGTCACTTCAGCAGTTCACTGACAGCAAACATGCCATCTTGGACTCCAGCCTGTTTCCCTCAGAGCAGCAGAGGGGGAAAAGCCATGAAGTTTATTTTGGCCTTGAAATTAATGAGTACGATAACCTGATGAGCTAATGAGATTATTAATGCTTTGAAGAACGAGCAGCAAGATTCCTGGAAACTCTGACACTTTCCTTTCTCATACCACACAGGCTCTCTGCCTAATCAATGAGGAAATATGAAGATGAAAAGAGTAAAAAAATATCGGAGGGGAAGAACATACAAGTGTGGCATCACACAGGTAACCATCTCAACACAAAAATTTCCATCACAATACTGTGTATTAAAAGCTCTAAGGGGATAATCAGCGTGCTTATTTATTCAGATGCCTACACCTTAGGCTAACACCTTAATATATCCATCAGCATCCTCTGAACAGAATCCAGGCACAACAGCATCCCATTTGGTTGCCTCTCAGATCAATAGGGTTTGCTCTTCTCCATTTTGCACTCGCAAGCCGTGCACCCAGGCACAGCCCGGCTCTCCCGAAACGGGCTTTCCTTCTTTCTTTCTTTCTGTTTTAAACCGCTCCCCCACTTTTTGCCCGTCCATCCACGGCACTCGGCGGGGAGCCCAGCCGCCCTCCTCCCGGGACAGCGTCCATCCCAGCCGGGATGGGCAGGGGACCACGGTGCCCTTCCCCGCGCCGCCCCGGTACCGCCCGCCGCCGCACAAAGCGCTGCCCCCGCCGGACCGAGCCGAGCCGAGCCGAGCCGGGCCCGGCCCCGCTCCTCCCGAGCCGCCGCAGCGGGGGCGGCGAGCGGGGCCTTTCCCCAGGGCGTGCGGGGGATGCAGCCCCGGGCTCCGCCGCCCGCCTCCCCCCGCACCCCGGTACCGGCGGAGCGGCACCAACCTGCAGTCCCCGCCGCCGCCGCCTCCTCCTCCTCTCCTCCTCCTCGGGAAGAGCCGGAGCTGCCTGTGCCCGCTTCAGCCTCCAGCCCCCGGCGGCGGCGGGCTGGCTCGGCGCCGCTGCCCTCT